>JAAZTK010002686.1:0-10694 GCA_036507255.1 Megalothorax incertus | reverse complement strand
TTTCAGTATATATATTTTTTAAATCCAACAGATTTAATTGATAATGTACTGGAGGAAGATGATTTAGATAAGGATGGGCTGCTATCGTACAGTGAATACGTTTTAGGAAGGAGGAGAGAAGAGAGAAAAATCCAATTAAATCCAACCTCAATTACACACAAGCAAGTCTGAGGAATTTGAGATTCGCAGGAGGTACAAATTCATTTAAATTAAGGTGTCTAAACCATTAAAACATAATTTCCTAAAATTACCTAAATGTATTCAATAAAGATAATAAATTCCATACTTCCTTAGTCTTTAATTAATTACAATATGAACCTATGATACTCCCATTTCAAATTCTTTATCAAATCAAGCCAAATCTTACTTATTTTACTCGTGGTATTTATAAGTTTTAAAACTATTATATTTATATTATTAGAAATTTACTCGTATGTTTAATTGAATTTGTACAATTTTATTTAATAAATTATGAATATTATAATGTCAATAAAATCCAGTTATAAAATAAATAAGATATATCGTAAATTATATACAAACGTTATAAATATAATGAAGCATTAATATAATAATTAAGTAGTAATTTAGCCATTAGTTAAAGGCACGTATCGTACACGTTCGGTGATGCATCTGAACAGTTATATTGGTTTAGTAAATACATATAAAAAATACCTTAAGTTAAAAATGTCCCCACATAAGGAGGTTCGGTAACAATTGATTTTTACATTATTGTATTTTTTAGAAATTAATTAATGCTATATCGTACATAAATATAAACATTTGTTTTGTCATTGGGTATTTTGGAAGGCACTTGTTGCAGAAAAGTGCACTTAATTTAATTATTCTCAAAGTTGCATTCCTGAATCTGATTCAATGAATCTCACACTAACTTAATTTTAGAACTCTATACAACTCTTATTCATACTTTATAGTATCTGTACTTTGACATATTTTTAGGAACAAATAAAAACGCTTTTTAGGCCTTATATAAATATGAACATTTCGAGATTCGGCTCGGCTGTGATGTCAAGATATAAAAAACATTTTAAATAAAATCTTAAATACGCAGATATAAAAACAATTAATCATTTGATTGAAAACTCGTAAATTATCCCCTCGTCTTTTTAAGTAGTTTAAATCTTTTGGCAAAAAATTGGCACGGATTCTCGCGGATCTTATTTCGGGCGTCTGATGCAAAGTGCTCTGAAATTTAATAAAAACGCATTAAGTAAATTGAATGCCTATCTTCAAAAAATATATATTACCTTTTCCAAGTCATAACTGTCTTGCGAGAACAAATCCAAATGACAAGGGCACATCCAAACGCCATGTTTGAGATATATCTGACGAGCAGCGTCACAAAGAACTTTTGATGACTCCTCGCGTGAGTTGATGTAAAAATCTCCGCAATTACTCCCGATTCCCAGGTCTAGAAATATTCGGAAATTAATGCCAATTACGGAAAAAAATTCATGAAATCCTTACCGGTTTGGAAATGAGGAAAAGTGACACGAGAAACGAGACGGCAGGAACAGAATACAATAGAGAGAATACTCCAATCCTCGTCATAAATATTTCCAGACGAGAATTCCCAGCTCGAATCGTATTATTAATCTCTTGCTGATGATCCCAAAGGAGGGATCTTTGACCTCCATTTGCAATCAGCTCAGATCCACTCGTCACTGTTGCCGACCTCTTAATTTCCCTTCGAATTTTGATGAGTGCGATGAACCCCATACAAAAGAATAAAGATCCAATTAGTAGGAGTACAGCAAGTGGGATTAGCATGAAATATTGAAGCTGTGAAGCCCGTTGCATTCCAAGTGAACATGGCCCTGCGAGGGGATCCCCTTCAACATATCCTAGGGCTACAATTGCCATTGTAAGGAAAGCTGAAATCCCCCAAGAAATCAGGTGGAAATATAGCGAATGTGCTGCAATTGCTTCAGCCCCTGCAAAGTAGGTATATAAAATTAGCATTACATTGCATATGAATTTAAACTATTTTGCATACCCCATTTCAATCCGGCGGAAAGATACCACGTAAAGGATAGCAGGAGCCACCAAATGTGCGATGCAAATGTACAGAAATACACAAGCATAAATAGGAGGGTGCAAGTAGCTTGCCCTGGGCCGTATACGACGAATCCCTCTGAACAAGAATCGGATACGAGAGACTGCAATAACAAAAATATATTGTTTACATCATTTAAAAATATTCGGAATTCTCGAATCAGGTTAAACAAATAATCGGGGTTTTTTGGCATTTGTTTCCAAAATACTTACGCTTATTAGATATCCCATTGCAATCCCCGTATAACAAACAGCGAGATGTACAATCGCCCTCTCCGGATATTGAAACCTCGATGGATCCAGTATAGCCGTGAATATAGTAAGTAGGGATGATATTAGAGTCAAAGATGCTACAATAGCAACTACAATCCCTGCAATATATTTCTCCCTTGGACTAAAAATCCAACAAGGGGCTCCACAATCTGTTAATTCCCCAATTGAATGATCTGGATGATGCCAATCTACAGGGCATTGAATCCCTCGAGAACTCTCAGAAATCCCTGTGTTAAGACTTATTCGGTTCTGGTCTAGCACTCCTGTGGAATGCTTCCAGGAATAGAGAGGATCAGAGAGATTGAAACCAGTGTGAATTGGACCTGGTGAGATGGGGTTTGAGGGAGAGAGGGTGTCGTGAAGTTCTCCGGGAACGCAGAGCTCGTGTTGAGGAGGGAATCGAGAGCATTCCAGATTATCTGGCCAGTTGAAGCCGAATGCTTGCATTACTTGCTCACATCCTACATGATATTCCGATATTTAAGTAAAGTCAATTGTATTTTAGAGCGTTCTAATACAAACCTGCTTTGGCAGTTTCACAAAGGGACCGACATGGAGGAAGTGCCTCGTGAAGTATATTGCAAACTGGAGCAAAAAGCGCGCAAAGAAACGTCTTTAATTTCGGACTGCATTGAACCTAGAGTTAAAAGAGCCATTATTAAACAATGCATTTATTTCAATAAATAACTTCTTATTAAATAAATTCTTACTTTAACTAGGGCATAATATTGATGAACTTCATATCCTGCTTCCTCTTGACTCGCGTGTCCCATTAGATTTGGAAGAAATGTTTCATTATATGGCTATTTAAAGGAAACAAAGAATAATGGTTAAATAAAGTTGCTCGTTAATTGGGAGTTCATTATCCTCCTTCCTTGGCTTACCATATCTTTACACATGGGTATTGTAATAGCTTCACATCTTCCTTGAATCTTTGCTTGGCTGATGTTCATGTCCAAAATCCAAATCAGATGAAGATCGGGCTGTTTTCCCCTCCACTATCAGAAGAAGTGTCCCCATAAGGAGAATCAATACTGACCTCCTCCTCATTGTCGAGTTGTAGAGCTGCCAATTGATGTCTATTCCATTCCAGATCTTCTCTAAGCTGTAAAAATGACATTTAATTAGACATTTTCCCAGATATAAACCGGAAATGTATATTTACTATAATCTAATTTAGCATACGATCACCAATTAGTAATTCTAGGATCAGGATTAAAGATAATACCGAAAGCTTGTAATAGAAAACTCTCACAAATTCAATAAATTCTAATTAATCCTCAAATATTGAGGAAATAGAACGAATTTAACTGGACTACATATTAAAAATCTTAATTCAAAACTCGTAGCTTCACTTCACAGAGTTTTAACTGAAAATTTCGGACAAAATGCTCACAAAAACTAAAAGAAATTACAAATGTTTTATGTCAAAAATAATTGGGGTTCAGAAATAAGCATTTCAACTCGGGAGGAGACACAAAAACAAATAAAAAAGAATCACAGCTAGTTAACTCCTATTCAGAAAGAAAGAGATGTGTACAAGGAGGGCCAGCATTTACAGAATATAGGGATTTTTTGCCCCCAAGCTCTAACTAGGTATTACACATACAGTGATATAGGGATTTAAACTTTTAAAGCTATGATAAGAAGATATAAGGTGTGTAGGAGATAAGGAGCTAGTTGAAGCTTTGTTTATAAATTGCCTCAGGATAAAAATCCGTTTAAATAAGCAGGAGCTTATTAGCCTTCTATTCATCAGAGTTCAGACTATATGTAAAACTACGGATAAATAGCCCCATTTCCCCGTATATATTAATACAAGTAGATTAGCAAGCTTAAATAGATAACAGAAATTAATTTACAATTAGTCAATTAACATAAAATATATAAAAACAGATAGCATTAATCTTAAGCACTATATTACATACTATATTTTAATTATAAAGTAAATTATAAATTCTTATTTGATTCATTTATTATTTTTCAATAAAATCTTTTAACGATAACCTATTGAACATTTTTAAGCGTGCATGAGGGGCACGTCCTGATAAAAATATATGCTAATTTCCATTCATTTAATAGAGAAGGATGGGATAGGATCTTAAAGAGGAAGGAGAACTTGCATAATAAAAAGTTCCTAAGCCTCTAATTTACACATTGATTAAAAGATGTAGTATAAAACACGTCAAATCTTTAGAAAAAGTAGAGCTACTTGAATTCTACAGATATTACAATTCTAGGTACATGAATAATATAAAAATCTCTGCATAATATGTATTTAAGGTATATGTATCAATTAAACTAGACATAATTAAATGATTATTCTTTGTATTTTATGAGTATATTGGCCGTTACTCCTACTCAATCTGAATCTGTCTTAATTTAAATAATTATTAATTTGACAAACGAGTAAAATGAATGATAATTTCGTGTCAAGTCATTTTTTAAAAAATAATCCAAAAAAAGAACGTTTAAATCCTTTGTCTAATAATTGGCGAATGAACAAGTCAAATCAAAACCTATCTAACCCAAAATTTAAGGCTTTTTGAAGGCTTAATAAAATTCAAAATAACCATTGCAAATAAAAATATATCCATTGTAAAAAAAATCCTATCCTAATTCGATTCATTTTTTAAATGTCAGAATACCATTTCTACGTATTTCCTTTTGGGAGCTGCACAAGCTTTTTTAATCATTGTCCAATCCTCCACTATGTCTACGTCGTTTAGCATATACACGATAAAAGGACCTGTGCGAATGAAATGAGAATTTTAATTAATTTTAATAAAAAAAATCGTATATTTTTTTAATTACCGGTTATTGTTACGGGCTTTTTCTTTCTTCTCCCCAAAGATATCTAGAGATTTCTTATTCTTCCTCTTCATTGCCGTTTCCAGCCACAGCTCAGAGGTAAAATCATTATTCCTATCCTCTTCTAAACGATGGATCTTATCCTCTAAGAATTTGAAAACCACGTTAATTTAAATGAACTTTTTAATACATATTGTCAATTCAGCCTTACCTAAATCCTCTTTGATTGCATCGTAAAGCAAGGACTTGTCGCTCTGAAATCAGAAATTAAATAAATATATTCATTTCAACGCAATCCTGAACAATATGCCTTACCTCGAAATTTTGCATTGTAGCCAGCTCTTCCGCCTCTGTATTTATGCCTTGTACTTTCTAATCTCAGCTCCTTTAGACTCCCCGCTATCTCAATTCGTACACTCATATTCTCTTGTAGTTGTTCCAGAGGTTGGAGATATTCTTTGGCTAGAAAAAAGTAAAACCAAGAAAAAAACATATTTAGGAAGCCATTCAAATACTTAAGGCGTAAATAGGTAGCAAATTGGCAATTGCACACACATACCTTTACCAGATTTTACTTCTTCAAGTTTCTTATCAATATGCTCAATCCTCTCCTTGAATAATCTGCAATTAAAAACAAATTACATTATTACAAAGGTATTAATTATCATGTAACATATAGCCTTATAGGTTGCCCATAAAAATAAATTGCATTTTTAATCCTCTCGAGTCTCAATTCCTATCTCAATCTAAAATGCATATAGTACACTATTTGCCCTTGAATTTAAAATTGTCTAATTCCAGAAGTGATTGAACTGTCAATAATTTGGATAAACGCCTTATATAAATGTCTCCAAATGTTCCTCTACTTTTAAACCCCATTATATGAACCTAATTAAGCAATTATATCCCTTGATTGCCGACTTACGCTTCTCTCATGTAGTAAAATTGATTCTCCAGAGATTTCATATCGAGCAAGGATTCTTCCTTCTTTTTCTCGTAAGTTTCTTCATCCAATTCTAAACAGAAAACAAACATTAGGTCAATCTGTAATTTAAATTATATCAATTTCTTACCAGATTCTGATTCAGAGTCTGAGGAATCCGAGGAACTGGAAGATTTTGAGGAGGAATCATCCGCATCATTATCCACGTCCATTGCAGAAGTGTCCAGCGGGTTTGTTTCATCCCCTAAGGTTGAACAAGTGTTTTGGGAGTCTCCAGGCACAGGACCAGGGTTGGGTGAGTTTTCATTTTTAGAGGCGATGTCATCCCCGGATCCAGAGGAATTCTTGCCCTTTTCCTCCATCTCTAGGTCCATTTGAATTGACTCTTGTGATGAGTCCATGTCCAATCCTCGGGTTCGAGCTTGAGATCTTGTTGTGGATGAATTTCCACCATTATTTCCTCCACCACCAATATTAGGAGTTATCGAGAGTGATGAGGGCCCATTTGGGGGGTACGGGGAATTATTATGAGGTCCTCCTCGCTTCCTTGTTGTTGTTGCTGGTTCAGAATCGGCCGTTCGCCCAAGTGATGACCTCAATCTTACAGAGCCTGACCTGGACATGGTGGCCTGATTAACGTCTCATCCTCTATTAAATCCAATCAATTTTAAATTTAAAAAACACTGGTTTGACCTGGGGAAGGTCAGGGAGGATGAGGGATTTTAAAACCAGTCTGTTTACATTCAAGGTCTCGGCTTTAAAAATGGAGAAAAAGTGAAAGGTATTGAAATACGGGTTTAAAAAGGATCACAATTAGTTTTTGAATGAGTTTTCAAGGAGTGGACGTTGTTTTTAAACTGGGGGCTGACACGGATGACCTCAAAAGGTATTGGAAATGAGTCCAGGGCCAGTAGCCAGAGTCGTAATAATTTAAAAAGCGGGCTTTCGATTCAGCTGGATAGGAGACACCAACTCCTTCTATGAACTAAAACCTGGCCTATGCCTATATTTGACAGATTTGAATTTGATCTTGAATTTATTTAAATCTGTTTTTAATGACTCATTAATTAATTAAAATTGTGCAATCTAATTATAAATTGATGGTGTGGTGGCATTCCTAGGATTAATTGCAATGAGTTACGCGAATTACCAGCCACAATCCAAGCTTCGGGTAAGGATAAGTCAACAGGATTTGTTGTGCAAATCTGGTAAGTTTATATTTATTTAAAGAAATTGAGTCAATTTAATTGACTTTAATTAATTTGATTTTTTGCAGGGTGCGGACATTACGGAAATGAGATTCAAGAGGGATACTGTTCAGTGTGTTACAAAGCTTTTAAACAATCACAAGCTCAACGCCAACAACAGATTCAACAACAATCAAAAGAGGATGATCAAATTTCCCTTGGAGGGGTATCCCCCATCCAGTTTTTTGGGAGGTCATCAAAGATATCCGGGTTTGCTACCCTTCCAAAAACAGCAGCCTCAAAATTGTACGTAAATTGATGTATTTGGGTGTATCAATAAATAATATTAAATTCGTGCGTTGTGGAAAGTCTACGGGGATATTTTGGGAAGGTTGTTGGGTTCATAATTTGAAATTGAGTCGAAGAACGAGTCATGAGAATTTTGTGACTCATTTTTATCTAAATAGAGACGAAAAATGTAAACAATAGTTTATTATTGTGGTTAGAATGTAGATTATTCATTTGGCATGTGCCTAAAACGTTTATAAAAGAAAGATTTAGAATTAGTTCCAAAACATTCTTATTGAAAGCTGAAAAGGTTTCACTTTAAAATGTATCTGTACTTTAAAATGTACGTTAGATCATTTCTTTAATATTTTAAACTTACGATCGATCAGCTAATTTATATTTCTCTCTCTTTTTCAGGTCATTCGAGTCAATATCCTCTCCGTTGACAAGTTTCTCCAAATTCGAAGAAAAGAAAAAGGTACAAAGTGATCGGAAATCAAAGTCATTCCGTTCTGTCTTTGGGAAATCTCCAACCCCATCCCCAGGACCAGTCTCCCCAGAACTCTTGAGAGCAAATTCAGAAGCATCTCCGAATAAATCCCCATCCTCTCGCATAGATGTAGATTTTGAAGCCGTTCGAACAGATTTTAATGAATTTCTAAAATCATTTGCTAATCAAATCCGAAAGGATGTTACACAGAAAGTCAAGAGCCTTGAAGGAGAGCTAAAGAAATCATCTCACGCTGGACTTAACGTTGAAGAAATATCGGATAATGCTCAAGATTTTTATACGAATTTTAAGAAAAAGATTGAAATTGTTCCCCTATATCAAACAATGACTCCGCAAGAAAAAGAAACGCTACTTGATTTTATTGAGAAATATATTACAATCGGTCTTTACAAAGAGTTATTTACTCCAATATCCACTCAGGTAGAAATAGATTATTTTAATTTAGTTTTTAATATTAATTTATGCTCATCTTAGGCGGATGACGAAACGAAGGATCTTTTCCTACAAAATCGGTATATGGATTTTAGAACGCGTTTCTAATTATTCATTTCTGATCCCTGTATTTCTAAATTCTAATACTCGTAAATCTTTATTCTAAAAATGTAGGATCAGACAGCTTAATTGGATTAATTGCCAGCATTTGGATATAGTTCTGAATGAACGTGAACAAAATGTTAGAGACTTGATCTACTCCTCAATTACTGGTTCGCCTATTTCTTAATCCTCTAATTAAGTAAAGTATTGCGTAAAGTGATAATGTGAAATTGACTTAAGAAAAGTTAACATGTCCGTTATAAAACTTTTAAATAGAGTTATAGCATTATGCTAATGACATTAAGCTAATTATTAGTTAATCAGCTTAAACTTAAATCATTTTCTGCGTTTGTATTGCAGCAATAATAGCGATCGACTCGGTTAAAGCTCCTCAAGATAAACTGGTAAGTATACTTTATAATAAATTATGAAAATACGCATTTAATTTGCATTTTTTTTTTGTAAATTTTTCTAGGATTGCCTCTCTCAATGCTGTAACTCTATCCTAGAAGCCCTATCCAAATCCAAAGGTGCTCCAGCCTCTGCGGATGATTTTCTTCCTGCTCTTATCTATATAATAATTAAAGCAAATCCTACCCGACTTCAAAGCAACATTAATTACATACAAAGATTTTCCAATGCAAGTCGGTTGATGAGCGGAGAGACTGGATATTTTTTTACAAATCTGGTAAGGTGTTTGTCACTTGATTTACATATTCCATTATCTGCGAGCTCCTGAATATTTGAAATTCTTTCCCCCAATTGTTCCACACATGAACAATCTATTATCTACTGCCTCTAAAGTTCTAAACAACTGAAATCTGCACCTATTGAATCTAGAGTTCCCCTATTTATATTTAGCTATGTAAATTGCTTCGAATCTTTTTTTATCCTTAAAATACTTTTTCGAACTTTTAAGGGGTAAATCTCAGAATCTTTCAATTCTTGGGATAGTTTAAGTTTAAAAGTTTTCCTTTTCTTTTTTCAGTGCTGTGCTGTTACATTTGTCCAGAATTTGAGCTCAGAGTCACTAAATATGCCAGAAGAGGAATTTCAAGAGTATGTAACGGGGAAAGCTGTACCGCCTGGCTCTTGGGAAATGCATTTCTCTGAATCTCTTCACTCGATGCAAGAGATCCTCGGATCTTTAAATGATTTTGGAGAAACGGCAGGCCGAATTTCTTAAGAATGTTGAGGATCTCAAAGAAAAGATACGGTCTAGTCAGGTATGTGGATATCTTTATTGGCTTTGCCCATTACTTGATTTCCCTTGCCCCCTATACATTCTATTATTTTCAAAAAACTCAAGCCCAAAACGTTACTTTACTAGTATTGCATGAACCCTATTACTCAAATCGCAATTTCATGGTTTATGGAGGAAACGAATTCTCAAGTTACCCGTTACGTATTGAATCCCACCTAGGGTCGTTTATATAATTAGATTCAGATTCTCCCCTATTACCTTTGCCCCATTTGCATGTATACTATAGCTTAATTAAGCTCATAAACCTGGCCCTGGATTTGGATTTAGGTAGTTTATTTCTCAGCGCTCACAATAAGATACTGTCGTATTTGAATTTCTTTAATCCCTTCTTATTTTCAAAGGAGCGTGTAGCTTCGCAATTGGATACCATTCTCGCCAGAACTCCATTAACATTTAAGCCTCGTAAAGTTCCTACAAATATCGATGAGGAGGATCCTGTTCTTCAAAGCGGGGACGGCCTAAGTTCCCCTCTAAAACCTGAAGTAAGTTGAATTATGTTTTGCATAATACATAATTTTAGAATTATGTTTTGAATGTTTTGCGATGATCCAACCAAGTAATTAGTAGGTATATTTCCTTATCGTCTCGTATATATTCTTAACATAGCTTTCTCAAAGTAGTTTTATTACCTAGTATGGTACTACTACCTACTACATATACTACAAGTTCAAGTACAGCTTTTGTTTTTGCAAGTTCTTTTCAAAGCCCCAACTCTTAATAACTTGGTCTATTTGAGTATAATATTTACTCCGCTCTGAACCCTTTTCTTTTACGGCTCATTTATTCCCAAAAGCTAATGGGAATTGAATG
>JAAZTK010002685.1:0-10702 GCA_036507255.1 Megalothorax incertus | reverse complement strand
ATCACGTAGTACAATGCTGATAATAATATGTGCTAGATACTCTGAAGGTTGATTTGAAAGGATCTCTTTTACTACAAGAAGTTGTACTATAAATGTTTTACAATAAAACTTTAATAGGTAATACTAGTAATCCGTAGATATCTATATTCTAATGGTACCTAGTATTTTATCGTTAGGCTTAGAGGTAGGTAGAGAGTATGAATTAATATTTTTGCCATTAATTATCTACGATAATATATATCGTATATTTATAAATTATACTACATGTATAGAGGAAAGGACAAGTCCAGAATCAGAGCTAATAGAAGGTGCTGTAAAATATATACTTAATTAATTATATTATTACAATGAAATTGTGATGAACTTGAACGGAATCTCTCTCGCATCTAGCCAACAATTAAGTCACCCCTGTACAGGATTGTGTCCATCTGTATATTTTTCAAGAATGGTCTCCTAATATTATATTAATACTAATTCCAAAGACGGGGAAATCTCATTCATATATTGTAATATATTATTATATAGAACTTCATTAAGAGACGCTTATAAGAATTGTAACGAGTAAAACTGATCCTGAGTTTATATTCGCTCAGGGTTGTAATAATTTAAGTACTCTCGAAGCTCTCTTACTACTCTACAGTGTAGGGTCTACATGTTAGTCTTATATACCAAATAGTAGCTCTCTACTAAATACTAATTATACGAATATCTTATGTAAACTTTGTTAATTGTTCATTGGTATAATATAATATAATACTATTAAATATCGTACTACCTACTACAATTCTGGATCTATTCTAGAATCTAGAAATTAATATAATGGGTTACTTTTTAATTTTTTTAAAACAGAAATGACTTGAAGAATTCGTATTTGGTCACTCGGCTGTGTGATATCGAAAAATTCAAATTAAAGGGATATGCTGATATCCCATGATAAGGAAGACCAAAAAATATCTAAACGATTTCTAGATAATATTTGATTTCTAGATAATATTTGATTTCTAGATGATATCTAAATGATAGATTGAAAATTTGAAATATTTTTTTCTACGGATATATTACAATAGAATTGTATATTGATTTTTATGATCTGATATCAGTATACCTAATAATTACTAATTACTACTAATTATTAAATATCCAATTGTATTGTAAATGTAGGCCCATTTTTGGGCAATTCAATCAATCAATCAATCAATGAAACTGTATGTACTACTACTATATTCATATATATGTAATGTTATAAAATTAAATATCAAATCTCAAGTGATTAAACCGACTCACCGTGTGTTGTAGGTCTTGACCTTGTAGTACAGCAGTTGTAATTATACTATTTTTAAATAGACTACGATATAAGAAAAAACTAAAAGAAAATAGGATTAAAGAAGAATTATAAATTCATGAAAAATAATGTATATTTAAAATTTAAAAGGCATGTTATACAATACAATTAATTATTAAGCCTAATTAAATCCTGTACTACCATACTTCAATCTACTACGATACGACAAGTTATTAATTTTAGAAATATTAATTAATATTTTAAAATATTTGAATTAATTAGATAGGTTTATAATATTCATACATATTATTGTATTTATTTAGGACTTTAAGTTCCATATAATTTTAAGGAGTACACATTCTCAGTACACACAGTTCAATCGAATCGAGTTCAACTTCAGAACTTCAGACTTCAGAGCTTGAACAATCAACTATTAACTATAATTATTTTAAATTAGGAAAGAAAATTACATATTATTTTTAACTCTAAAAAATAGTAAATTGTACTTGATGGAATTCCATTAAAATTATTTAAAAAATGTCAATTAATTTATAAACTTTATTAAAGCTGGGGAACTTGAAAATAAATCTCGGATTCAATTTGGATATTTTGTTCTATGCGTAATTGCTAAATAAAAATATGCATGAATATTAATATATTATATTTATATTCAAAAAAGAGCAGCTAATTTTTTTTCATCACCTAGTTTGATTTATTATTTATATGATTGAAAATTAGTTCTGTTTGAAGAGTTTTAAGGCCGAATTAGAATTATCAGTATTGCTCAGCTCTGTATTGCCCCAATGCAAAGTTAATGGTTTTGAATTTGAAAAATTGAAAACCGCGATTATTTCAATTATATCCTCCTGCACATTTTGAGGCCGATCATCGAGATTTTTATTTCCCTGCGTTTAATTTTCTCAAAATTTTGACAAAAATTATAATTAATTTGACCAACAATTCTGTGACCTGTCACGGTTTAGGTAATAGCCACCATGAGTAGTGTAATCGAGTCAATTGAGAAGGAAATTGAAGATTTCAGCGTCCTTCGTCAAGGTATAAAGAAAAGCCACGTGCCTGTGCAAATTAAAATTTTAATTTTTGGTCCTTTTTTAATTTTTTACCTTAAATTCTGACAGGGTCACCCTCGAGTGAGCATTTCCTTATGGACCAGGAGAGGGTCAAGGTTGTATTGCGTAAGTATTTTTTTAAATATGTTTTTTGAATTGATTTATTACCTAATTACTTTGTAAAAATTAAAAATGTCATTCATTGTATTGCATTGTAATTTCTAGATGTTGTGTCCCATGCTGGATTTGAAAAGATTTTCAAAACGGAGCCCTCACGGTTCAATACCATGATGGAACTACTCCTGAGATTAATTCGAGACCATGCTGCTGTCAATCTGAATTATTATAGCGAAGATTCGGTAAGTTTTTACACTATGGCACAATGGTATTAATTAAAATTTAGGCCCTCTCCTTGTTTTCTAATTTCTTTTTATCGAATATATCTTTAGTCTGATGAATTCGAAGAGGAGAAGCATTGGACAATGATCAAAGTGTACGAGATTCTAGTCATTCTGTCTGGACTTGAAGGGCTCAACAGTGATCTCATTCAATTCCCAGAATTTCTTCCGCTAATGAGCTCGATTTGGACAAGGACTGACATTCGCTATAATCTCGGTTACAGTTCGTCAATGCTGCCCAATCTAACTATTGACTCTGGGAATGCTGAGGAATTATATCGGAAGAGTCCAGGACTCCTCAAAGAGCTTACTTACCCTCTTTGTAAATGTGTTTCAATCTGACTGCATTCCACCAAAGTATATTCTTGCATATTTTGGAAATATTGCACAAGTCAAGGAGGCGAGGAGAGAGATTTTGGAGTCTGAACCGAATTATTTTAAAAAGTTAATTGAGTATAAGCCACACCATGGCTTTGAGGAAGAGTCTTGGGTGACCACATGCCGTGGGAATATCATCAAGAATTGTTGCTTCGAATCTGGTAGGGTTTTAACAGGTTTTTATTGTATTTAATTCCTAAAAATATGTATTTACATATGTACAGATAAACATGGATGGATACTCGGAGAGGAGAATAATGTTCTGGCTGCCATTCTGATTCCGCTCATAAGTCCAGAGGATAATTATACTGAATTTGAGGTCTCCAAAATGCCGACGCGTGTCAAAGATTTGATTGAGAGTAAGAAATTCGCGTTTTGTAAGGATGAGCAGATTCGCTCGATTTTCCTCGAGGCATTATATTTGGTGAGTGTCATTTAAATCTTAAATGATTTACTGGATATAATATAATATCATGATGTTTAATGATTTGTATTCATTTACAGCTCACAGCTATGAAGGATTCACGAGAGCTGATGCGAGAGAATCATGTGTATTATGTTTTACGAGAATTGCACAAGGTATAATACATATTCATAGATTGTTTTTAGTTATTTAAATTGTTTATTTTGTATAGCGAGAAGAATGCGGGAATAACGTTGATCAACTCGAGTCTGTGGTGAATTTACTAATTCAAACGGAGGAAGAGATCGGGGTGGACAATTTGCTCCAGATTCCTTGAACTGGCCTTGAAGTTAAAAAGAAACCCGAATGACCATTTCGTTTACAATTATAATTAAAGGGGTTGTCTTTATTTCTCATTTATGAGTAAATATTAATGGAGGATCTGTACTACTTTTCAAAATATGCATTCTAATTTATAGTAGTATAAGTTAGTAAAATATATTTTTCTATATTTGATAATCGAAACTCTTAAGTCTTAACTTGATACATACTATTTTATGATAGTAGTACTAATATATACGAAAAGAAACCAATTGGCTCTTTGCCCCTAAATTGTATTAAATATATATAACTCGTCAACTTTATGATCTTCGTAACTCTGATCAGGAAGGTTGTATGATAAATTGTAATAATACTTAGAATTAGGATTAGTTATACATACTTTCAATTAAGTATAATTAAACCTTGTGAAACTTATTCTTGATAATATTGTTGAGAATCTTGAGCCAATGAATTTGGATTTACGAGAGACAAAATAAAGTTGGCATATTTTAGAAAAAAGCATTAATTAAAATGTATCTTAACAGCTTAACTTAATACTTAATACGGTAATACTTGTTAGATATTTAGAAATACAATAGATAACTCAAATACAATAGATATACTAGGCTTTTAGGTTGACAACTTTACATTAAATCTACTTTTGACTCAAAAGCAAAGCACCTGGATTTTGAAATTTCGGATTGATAGGTAAAAACCAAGGACTGTTTTGGGAAGTGTGGAGGGAGAGATCGAATTGAGGAGATGGGATAGGTAAATCGACTAAAGCTAACGGAGAATGCGACTCAGCCAGCTTGTAGTTATTATAAGGTCTGCCTATTTAATTGGCATGCCATATTAGATATATTTCAATTACAGGTACCTATTACCATTGCGCCTATAAACTTATTTTAAATATAATATTAATTAGTGATTAATATTGGTAAATTATTGATATTACTGATCTAATATATTCTATAACTTTAAATATCCGTACCAAATATTCTAAACAAAATTTTTATCCATAGCATGCACTATTATGTGTTAACTAACTAAATTTGGTAGTAATTAGGAAATATCTGTACTCAAGACAGTAATACCTTCCATATCCCATCATATACCAACTTAATAGTAATAATAAAAATAATACGGAAACGAGCAATTACAGGTGTTCATACAAATCTGTTTAAATCTTCCTATATTACATCAAGCACTCAAGGAAGATAGCCAAGGGACGCCTCAAAGTCGAGCGAGTTTGATTCCTCAGGGTCTCCGGTGTCGAGGAGTCTTTTGTCCGAGATGCCTGACGTCACACCGTGAACTCTTTTTGTCAATTCGAAGCTGATGGAACATTGCTGCAATTTCCGCCGACTTTTTGATAGAAATCATCTTGTCAGGGACAATATCATCACTCTCACCCCCATCCGATCCGGCCGCAGAATCACACCATCCATGTCCAATCGTATCCCTTCTTGTTCCAAATCGATCCAACTCCTTGTAAATGACCCGAGCTGATGGGTTTGATGACCCTGTAATAAGGAGTACCTTTTCTCGTTTCCCAATACGATCCTCCTGGATAAAATTTAAACTATTAAAAACCATTATCATCATCAACAAAAATACAATATAGGTATAATGATTACTCCTTGGCTTTGTTTATCCGAGGAATGACCACTTGAATCCGCATGTACAAGCGCGTTTGTTGTATGTGTAATCACAATGGGGGGTGAACGTGTATAGGAGAAGCGTGTTGCAGGACTATAGGAGGATTTTGGAAGAGAGATGGGATCCTCTTCCTTTGGACCCTTTGAATTAAAAGGCTCAAAATCATATGAATTTGTATCCGTGTCCGAAGTCTCAGTATCCAAATTAATATTGTAGATTTTGAGTCCATTTGAGCCCATTTTGAGGGAGCAATAGCACTTGTCCGTCTCAGCGCAGCTTTCCGTGTCATATCCACAGCTTTTTTTCTTTGGAGTAGTCACATTAGATCGCCTTCGAAGTGAGGAAAACCCTTTCTTAGACTCAGCGTCAACAACAACCTCATCCTCGTCCCTCCGCCTTTCGAAAAGAAGAAGAGGTGTACCCCCATCAACAGAAGAAGATCCTAAAAGAGTAGAGGGTGTTCCTCCAGATCCATTAGGTGTGAGAGCGAGGGCAGATGTCGAGGAACAAGTCCCTCCGGACGTAGCGCTTCCAGGAGCTGCTGTTTTGCCCCCAACCGCTTTTGAGGGGAGTGAGCAATAGCATTTATCAGAACAATTTTCACAAACACATCCTGAGCAAAATGAATAGAGTGGGTCATCTTTATTTGACCCGGTCCGCTTCTTTAAAACTGGTGGCTGGTGAGTGTTGATGGGTACTTTAAGACCTATCTTGGATTCTGCCAGTGCTCTTGGTGGACGTGGCGGTGGTTGAGGCTTTGGGCTCACCTTGGGCTTATTCTTGGAGAAGGATTTGAGCAATTGATTGAGGAACTGTGACTCTTCGGCCGCGGTAGCTTCCGAAGACTTTGACTTGACTTTAGATTTCCGACCCGCCCCTTGCTGACTCTGATGCTTTTTCATCGCCTGCTTGCTCTTTTGATACAATTGATCTGTTAGAGATGATATATTTTATTAAATTAGTCGATATAATAAAGATATCATAAGTATCAATAATATTGTAGGTATATACTACTAAATAATTATATGTAATTTAATTTTACCTTGTGTTAGAGTGAGCGCAATTTTGAGAATCATTTCCTGGTAGCTAGGTTTAAGGTCATTCCAACTCATACCTCCAGGGTTGACTATTCTATCCAGGACTTGGTCAATCGAGTCGCTTGTAGGGTCTCCCAGCGAAGAAGTTGAACATGACGTGGCGAGTTCCTCTGCTGGTGTTTTGATTTTAACCCGCTTTTTACATGCTTTGGATGCTCCTCCAGCTTGTGCTCTTCCTTGCCAGTGATGATGAGGTGCTTTAAAGGATTTGCGTCTTTGAGGACCCCTTCTCTTTGATCTGAGGATAGTGTCATCCGAATTGTAGCGCTTTAGCTCCCCTTCTCGTCCACCCTTTTTCTTTTTCCGTGGTGGGACGAACCGGGATTAGTGATTCCGAGTCTGAAAATACAACTCGAAGTTTTTCCCTACCTCCTCCCCTATAATGAGGATTAGGGGGTGACCCTTCAGTACATTCCTCCGAGTGCGAGGAGCCATCTTTTTCACATTTGGGGGCATGTCCAGACGTCTCTGGTGGTGGATTTGCGGGCGAATTACGGGTGAGTGTACCATATCCAGATTCACCCTCCTTTTTCCCAGCAGAAGAAGAGGAGCACCTCATCTTATCAACCAACGACTGATATAGATTAGCTGCAATTACAATAGCATCCTCGGCACATTTACATACAAATGCATGACATTCCAGATTGAAAGCCGCTTCCCGCATTACACAAGCAAATATTGGAGGATTGCGAAAAATTCGCGAACTCAGGCAAGCCACATATATCTTAGCCAAATCTCCATCCATAGGCCCAAATAGTCGAGACTTATCCTGCCCCTCAGGATCCGAGATAAGTGGCATAAAAGCACATTCCCCTGAAGTGGCCCCATCAAGCCGCGTAACAAATTTAATTGCAGCCCAAACAGCAATAGTTGTAAATGGGTTTACAAGTCTTCTTTTAGCACCCTCGAATCGTAGCCCATCTGTAGTGATTGAGAGCTGACCTGGGCATAAGTTACGACCCTTTAAGAAATCCATATAGAGCCCCCTTAGAGGAATTTGAAGATCTCCCAGACTCGTGGTATTCCCTTCAACTGGGACACTCCCCAAATATTCAACAGTGAAACGGGGACTCGATCCAGACGGAGATGGCCGGCCCCCTTGATGCTTAATCTCCAATATTGGAGAACCCTTTACCGGAAGTGAAGAATAATTTCCATTCCTCCAAAGCTGCTCTGTACTTACTGGACTATTAATGATCTGAGATGGAGACGTTTCATCGCCGTCTCCTTTTCCTCGAGGTGATTGAATCACTGAAGGGCTCTCTTCACAGTCAACTTTAAGGCCGTTCAAACCGGGTGATTCCAAGTGGGTTTTTAAAGGATGCGGAGGAGGAAGTAGCATGTGTGAAGTGCTACTCCCAACAAGCCCCATACCTCCTCCATTAACGGTAAGTGCACTTTTATTAAGGGATTCCGTCACCACGCGGTTTTCCTTAATCTTTTGATAACTATGCCCAGAGTCATCCTCTCCCTCCTCATCATCTTCATCCGAGGTAAGCATCCTTTGCTTTTGATCATCTTTCTCCCTCTTTTTCCCATTCAGTCGTGGTGGTAGCACCTTGCTAGAGCTGAATCCACCAGGCCCCATGATTGGGTTAAGGCTAACACCTGTCCCATCAATCCTGATGCAAAATCTATCCATGTTTGGCTTGAAAGGATTAATCCGAGAGGGTCGGCCAAAAAGTGAATCAATTCTTTGCTTATAGATTGCACTTCGCTCGCTCACAGAGTGCTTTTGTTTTTGCTGGGCTGAGACAAATGAAAAATTTGATTGACGGGGTGAAGGTGCTCCAGAAGATCCAGAAGAGGAATTGGCTGAAGCACCAGACAACTCTTCCTCCTCCTCCTCCTCCTCCTCCTCCTCTTGACACCCTTGGCACTCATTCAATGATAGCCTATTGCTAGCCTCTGGCGTACCCAAAGGCGACTGCTGTTGTTGAACAGCACCCACCATCTGCAAATAAGAGAAATCATTCAAAAAAAAAAAATTGGCGGCGGGTGGATCTTAACAATTTGTGTTCTAAATATACATATACAATTGGTAAACAATGGTCCCTTTTTTTTGTCAATGGAAGCCCTCGCGCAATGAGGAATTGGTTTTTGAGGGGAAGGGTTGTATGGACGAGGAGAGCCTGCTGACATATTTTAATTGGACTTTGGCTTTTATATTTTGCACCCACACCACCATCCTTTTATGCAAGAGGAAAAAGCCCATCAGTTGTACGGCCCATACTCTGCGTTTATAGTATCACTATTAGTAGTTAAAATGAACGTGCTTTATGCACTCTTTTCTCCTCATCTGAGAGATCTAGCTGTATATTCATTGGTGGGATATAAGCCTGTTGCAGAACTGGCCTTGGTTGACTTCCCCCGGCTAGCGGTATCCCCACCGACCCATTCAGGTTTCGAGTTAAATCTCCAGCGACTTTGTATGCGGAACTATTGTTCGCATATGGCGTACGAGTCGGCCGTCCGTGACCGACTCGCCGTCATCCTCTTCCGAGGAACCCATCTGCATCCCAACTTACTACTCAATGCTTGTTTGGGTACACTTGAGCTCCCTTCAAACAATTAATCGAAAGATCAACAGCAAACACATCTCGGAAGTCCTACTCAACCTGAGCCCCCCTATTCTTCTACAATCCTAAAACTTGACTCTGTTTTATTTAGGATTAGTCTCTCCCACGAATTGAGGAAACAAAGGGGGTGTGCATTTTAATTGCACATTCACTCTCTGCAGAACAATTATTTGCGATTCCTCTAACTAAGACCTTATTATATACTTATATATGTATGTACGATATATCGTAAGCTATAGAGTATTAGGTAGTAGGTAGTAGATTAGTCGTGGGACAAATGATATTAATAAAGGGTGGAGGCGAATTGAACCGCAATCTTAAATTGATGAGCCCATTGCACCCATTCAAATTTTGCAATGGACATCTACTATCCGTAGTATATATAATAATTGTGGCTTGGGCATCTTTTAATTTAATAAAGTAATAAATATAATCAAAAGGCGTCCTAGGATTGGGGACATTGCTGCCACTTTATCCTCCTCTTTTTGTTAGTGGTTGGACTTGTGCAATTAAAAGTTTAGATAATGCGGGCCTATTTATGGCCATGGGAAAGGGGAACAAAGATGAGATGAGGTCAATTTTATGAATCTACTACTAATGTATATAGGTAATACCTACCAGGCCAAGTATTGCTGAGCTCGGAAGCAAACCAATTACAAGGGGGAGGCAATTGCTTGGAAAATTATTACCAATTTATTAACATTTCATACTTACAAGGGGCAATCCAAAATCCAAATCTTTTTCTAATGCTACAAATTATAATTGCTCATGTGTCAATCAAATCTAATACTCAATTGCCTTTAAACGGTTAACCCCGCAATTATATAACCTATAAATCTCGAGAGATAATTAAAGTACAAGATTTTAAAAATCATATAAAATAATAAAATATGAGTTGTAAAGTGTAAAATGATGCTTTGAAGTTTGAATAAATAAATATAACCTCATGCAAAACATATACGAGTATTTCGCAAATCTCTAAAGAGTAAATCTCTAAAGAGTACCTTTCTACAGATATATGAATTGTACATTTTGTACTTTGTTTTCAAACTTTTAAAGATCCTCATTTATACTTATATTGCTTCGGCAAATATTGAAATATACAATTTCTTATGCAAACCTATTAACTTAAAAAATGTGTATGAAATTAGTAGGTATGAATATGGGGTAAATTTAGATTGATCAAAAAAGTTGTATAACCTTTGATATTAATCTGCGAGTCCTAAATCACACTTACTTTAAGAATATTCAGTAACTATTCACAGTCAACACTTGTGCACTTAAAATTTAAATGACATGAATCCGAGTCTCCGAGAGTAGGTACTACTTGTCGATGGTGTACCTTGTTTTGGACTGAAGAGTAACCAAGTTGAATCTTGAGTATTCCTCAGGCTGATGAGGCTCTTGAGGATGGGTGCTGTGGCTTCCTCGGAAAACTGCTCAGTTCTTTCGGGAGAGCGACCAAGCGTACGGTCGGTGCAGAGAAGGCTCGATGGACGAGGGTGAAGCGGA
>JAAZTK010002684.1:0-10707 GCA_036507255.1 Megalothorax incertus | reverse complement strand
TAGTGCATACCATTGCGGATAGGTAAGGATGACCATGATTGTGAGGACCATTGTGGTTTGAGTATGTGTCAATGATGATGGCCAGACCCGAAAAGTGGTCAATTGACCCGAAAACGGGGCCCAGGAGCATCCGATCCCTCGCATACCATAAGCTCAGGCCATCTAATTAACCAATTAATTAATTATTAATTAAAATTAATCGTTTTTAAAACGTTTTTACCTCCAAACAAGTCCTTTTTGCCCTTTCCGGAAATGGCGAGGGCCACTTCCGCCCTCCAGTTCCTCATCCTCACCGGGACAGAGTTCCAGATGGCACCCCGCTGTGACCTCTGGTCCGGGGTCACCCGGATGTACTCGTTCGTCACGATCGTCGACCCAATAAAATCCCAATTCGGAATTAACCAACCGGATCCTGCAATTTTAAACGAAAAAAACAATACTTTTGCAAACGTTTTGAATTAAAAATGTAAAAAACAATACCAAACGTTTTAATTAATTGACAATACTTTGCAAAAACGTTTTGTGTACGTTTACCTTGATATGGTTTAGCCACGGAATGTTCCCTCTTCATGTAAAACTCGTCATTGTCGGAGGAGGAGGAGGTCACGAGCCATGACCCATGGATGGCAATCAAGAGGAGTCCCAGGAGTGACCTCACCGCGGACATTTTGACCAATTAATTGTATTATTTACACCACAATATGCTCCTCAACAGCCACAATGCACCACTGACCTAATTACCCACCTAATTACACTATATTTAATAACAATTGCACAAAAAGTATTGTTTTTTTGAAATAAAACTCAAAAACGTATGCAAAACGTATATAAAACGTATTCCCAACTGGATGTAATTAAATGGACAAGTGTGCCTGCTTAAATGTGAGTTAATTGGCTAATTATGGTGTGTTTTAATTGGGTTAATTAGTGGTTAAAAAAGTATTGTTAAAAAGTATTGTTTTTGGCTGGAACCGATGACTTTTTGGTGATTTTGAAATTAGTCAAAAAAGGCGAGATTTAGCCTTTCATGCCATGTTAATACATGTAGAGATAGGAAAACGTTTTTTTAAGCATTTTAATTGCATTTTTAATCGGAATTAATTAATTAAGGCATTACAATGACATAATTTAATTAAGAATCGTTTTAAAAACGTCTTAAAAGACGTTTAAAACGTTTTATTTCCCAAAGTATCCGTATGCAGAGCAGTCGCAGACATCATAGCATCCTAGAATTAATTAAAAACGTTTTTAAAGAACACGACCATAATTTATAGTAATTATTACAAAACGATTTAAATACGTTTTGCAATTAAAATTAATTTGAAATACGTATATTCATACCGGGGAAATGTGTGGCAGGGCCAAAATGTCCAGAATAGCATTGATCCTACGTATAAATAAGTATAAATTGAATTTTGAAACGTTTTATACAATACTTTTACATATTTAATTGAGCTTTTAAAACGTGTTTTAATTAAAAACGTTTTAAAATGTTTAAATAAACGTACCCGGCATTGTTGCTCGCATACGACAGCTGGAGTTCGATCTCCCGGTAAGGTTCCCCCCGAGGATAGTTGACCTTGGATGACCTCAGCCCCGAGGATGGTCAAAAAGAGTGCAAAAAATATGAATTTCATATTGCTTTGTATTTTGTAAGTAGTAGGTATTAATAAATAATTAGTGAGTGGACCTTGATATTGAAAAAGTGGACCCCTTTATATAGCCATCTGTATTTGATTTGAAACGTTTTACGTAGGTCGTGGGTAAATGTTTGCTTTAAAAAAAACCTCAAAATCTGATCAAATAAATATATTTCTCAATTAAATCCCATCTGAATTGGATCCATCTGAATTTACCCAGATTCAAATATCCCTATAAATGTAGTTTATTCAACAAATTCGACTTCAAATGTAATATCAAACTTTTACAAACCCCCAATTATTGGGTATGACATTATGTCATAATGTCATAATGATTATGACAAGTCATAGAGTGATTAATAATATATGGCTAATACTTACTTAAGTATGTAATTAAGGAATTATTCTTGTTTAAGGCGGAATACATTTAATCCGTCGAATCAATGGACAAGGTTTGGATCAGGAGGTCCCAATTGAAATGAATCATAAAAATTTAACGCATATTGGGATCAATCTGACGTAGATAACTTGGATCGGATTGGGAAATCCCAATCCCCAGATTTCCAATATATCTGAGTTGGGATAAAAAAATTCCAAAACTGTTTGTATTCAAATGGGATTATTTGTAGTCATATAAGGTAATCAGATGGGATTCATTGGAACAATTTTTGAGGGATTTTTGAGTGCCCAATCCGATCCACCTGGATCTACGGATTTGAAATTGATTTGAATCCAATCTGATCGTTGATCCGAATCGGATAGAATCATAACCCTTTTTCCGAACTAATATGGGATAGGAAAAATCCCAATGTGGTTGGGTGCCCAACTTCGGATCCCTAATCTGTTACAATTCTGTTAAAATTTAAATTGTACGCCGAGAAGTATTTTCAAATGTGGATAATTTCAAGAATAATTTTTTACAATTAATTAAAAAATACTATTACATATCTATAAGGATATGATAGGTAAATTAGGGATCTAATATAAATTAGATCAAGATGGATAAATTGCATGCACAATATTTAATTTCTCGTAGGATATAACATGGTTTAATATTGGATAAAAGTATATGTAAATGGGTATGAGAAATGTAGAATGTAATATCTATAAGCCACAATTGACCCCATATGAATACCTTGTATTCAAGTACCTATACCTATATTGAAGTATAATACGAGTATGAGTAAATGAGGAATGACATGGTTCATTTATTCATTTATTATATGTATACCTACTTTCAATACAATATCATTATGATCTCATTAAAAACCTCATACCTACCATTCATTCACATGGGATTAATATTGTAGTATTATAAGTACAATCTACCATTCAATACCTATACGAGTATATCATACATATATTAGGTATTGTTGTAATACTATAATGATATGATCATATTCAAAGTTCATCAAACTTAGCTTGAATCACTAAAAGTTAGTTTTTTTTACGGCAAAAATGAATCCATATTTAGTCCAAAGTACAATACATATTAAATAAATCCCAAGAACGTACTTAAACTAAATCTTAAGTGCAAGTTTGGATTTGCGGTGGCTGCAATGCGAGTGAAAGTTGTCACCAAACTAGTACATGGATCAATGGATTTACAATAGATAAGATATGGGAAAGAGATGAAAAAGAAAGTAAAAAAAATTGAAAGTATTTCTAATACCAATATATTTATATTAGCATTGGCATTGAGTGACAATAGTTGGAAGGTGGAAGGATGTCAACGACTCGAGACGTTGGTCACTTGCTCTCATTACAATGTACTACAATACTACTGTAGTACAAAACCACTTTCATTAGTTATGCGCAAAACAAAGCCCACAAAATTACCCATGAGTTATTTTAACAAAAATTTGACTTATCAAGCGACGAGTATCCTACTAATATCCCTACATTTTACAATATAAATCATCCCAGGATTAAGATCCCAAATTGAATGCATCAAAGGCGGATTGGGACAATTTTTTGGGCACATTTGAAAATTCGAATATGCATTTTTTTCATACATCTACATACAGATATATTCAATATTGTAATTAGGGTTGATCAATAAGGCTCGTATCTTTATGCATATTTCACAAAATCCTAACTTTTGCAAAAACATGAGATATTCCACATTTTGACCAAATTTCGACAATTTCTATTGCATATTTTGATCTTATATAGGCTTATAATCAATATTATTTCGGCATTTTGAGAAAAAGGTAGATTTTTTGATAAAATTTCAAAGGAAATTCGTAAAATTATGTCCAAAATTGAAAAATATCATGTATCGATTGTCATTCAAATTCAAAATTTTCCAATTGAAAAATAGATTTTTTCAATTTTCTCATTTTTATGGGCATATTTGCCCAATTTTATGTGCATACAGTCCCTACCTCTAAATTCTTCATATATTTTGCGTCGATTTAGCCAGAAATTGGTCAAAAAATCTCCATCAATTTGTACTACTACTACTATCCTACTAATATCCCAATTTAGATAAATCATCCCGAATTAAGCCCAATATGCCCAATTTGAATGCATTGAGCATATGCAAATTTTGGATTTCTTATGGCCAAAATCATTTTGCCAAAAGCTCAAATGATTGGGAATCCGGGGCATCCCAATGGTCATCTTTGAGCCCAAGATTTGTGTTCGAGTATGAGTTTAGCATATGAATTTGTATGTTTTTGAATTATGATGGAACACGCGTCTTTCTTCATACGAGTATAATACAATATATCAATTTACAGGTGATTTGAAACCGGTCTTGGTCTGCTTTCTGACCTACTCCTTGCCCCCTACCCCCCTCCATATAGGTATCCCCAATGTATCATCCTTGGGTTGAAACAGGTTTCAATTTTATCTGTATGGACAGAAATGTAGTACTTAAGTACGACTTAATACAAGGTAGGTATCTACGATATGTATGGGGGAAAGGGAAATCTGTGTTCATCCTTCAGGGGTATCCCATTTACATGTAAAAGCATAGGCAAAAGTGGATAGACAAAAGTGGTTCATTTTCACTCTTCATTTCCACATTTCTTCGAACATTTCAAGTTAAAACATCACCAAAGGCCGACAACAACTCTTAATAGGCAAAAGACACTCGGAAGAACAACATCCCCCGTGAATTATCCCAATGAGTTGTCCCAATTGAGATCCCACACATTGGGCATTGAATAGGGATAAAATAAATCCCTGGACAGTTTTAATTCTACGAAACTCTATTCAAAATCAGTCAAAATGAGGTTCAAATTAAATTCGAAAACTCTTTTAATAGTATTAGGTAGTGTGGTCCTGGTCAATCTGTTCAGATATGCATCGTGTTCCCCATCAGATAATTCAAAAGTTATCAAAACAAATGGATCCGCCGAAAGAAAAGGTATTACTTCTTTAAAATCCGCTAAACATGAAATCCGTCCATAAGAAATGCATTGAGATTTTTACCCGAATTTTCCTAATTTCGCATGGCTTTAAATCCCATTTGAAATGCACTGGATTTGGGGAATGCCGATGGGCAATTTGCGTGGTACTTTTACTAGGGAAAGTCTTGGGTATTTTTGATTGGGATTGGGCACGAAAATAGCCTCTTTTTATCCCTATTTAATGAGACATTTGTCCATTAGAGCACATGTGGAAATAGAGAATTCTGTACAGAATAATTGAAGGAAACGTGAGTGGATTTCGTTGGGCAAAGTGTGTCAGTTTCAATTTATTTTACTACGGCCTATATGTACAAATACAAGTACTTGTACTTGGGATTACTACTACGGCGTGGGTCAAAGGTCTTTGGGCTTCCTTTGAAATTACCCATTTTATTCCTATTCCCATCTACAATATTAGGGGCGGACATGGGGCAAGTAATATCCTTCCATTATTAACCTTCAAATTAACACACATTTCCGCATCCTTTTAACCCAAGTACACGCTTATTCACTATCATTTAACCAGGTCTATTAAAAAATCCCAATCTTAAAATCCCAATCTAACACACGCATTTGAATACTCCATTTGCCCCATGCATTCTCAAAAGTACAATTATCCCAATCTAAGATCCTATTCCTCTGCCTTTCTAAGATCCCTATTCATCCAATGTGCCATTGACAAATTAGGTACAATTTTGGGAACATTTGGGGGAAGGAAATGTTTATCCCAATAAAATAGCACTTTTCCCAATGGGCATGAAATAGGGATCTTTTTGTACAAATTGGGATTTTTGGCAAATTAAAAGCCATAGGATATTTTATTTTCCGAAAAATCCCAAAAGATCCCACTTTTTAAAATTATCCCGATTGATTATGTGGGGTTATGTGGGATCAGTTGGGATTTGTTAAAAGGGTCCGGAATGCTCTGAAATATTTACTACATTATCCCAATAAGATTTCCCAATCAAATGCAGGTGGATGGAATTGGGCATGGGATTGGGATTTAGTTAAATTGGAAGCCGAAAGGATATTTATTTCCTCAAAAGATACCAATTTTACAATTGTTTTTGAATTGATTGGGTGGGATTAGAGTTGGGATTAGAGTTGGGATTGGGTGCGTCTTTGTTTTTGATTTTAGCATAAAAATCGAGAGTTAAACTTTCTAAAATCGTGTCCACCTTACATTTACCTATATTGTATGTATTCATTTAACCTCGTTTGAAGATGCCTTAAACCCAGTCTTTGTATTAGTTGGGTAGAATACAAAATATAAGGTAAAAAGTAAGTGGTCAAACCCTGTTTTTTGGTCCTTTGATCTGGCTCATCTGGCATCATTTCAACCACTTTCCCCTACCTCATCCTACTTACAAATAAAACACACTTTGAACATTATTTATTGTATTATCCGTACTACTCATACACAATCATTCATCCTTCCAACTACTTGATACCAGACTAAAATCCAGACCAAACTAAAACCACTTTCATTCATTTATGCATATTTTGTACCCACTACAAAATACAATACATTTAAGGAAGGGGCAAGCCCACTTCAATACTCTTTCCTTTAACGAATCCCACCACATTTAACCCAAATTAAATACACACCCAACATTTCTTAAGGCATATATTTCACCGCATACATATACAAAATACCATTTCTTAAGGCTAAATATTCTAATAAATTGAACATTTTGGGTGCTTGAAATGAATAGGAATTAATACATTGAAAATGCCCTCAAAATGCCAGATATGCCCTGCATTTATCCCAATCAGATTGGGATCCCAACCTTCAAATTTCCCAATCCGATCAAATTTCGGATTGAATTTGATCCGTACGGCGGTTCGTTTCGGATTGCTTTAGGAGGGAAAAGATTCAATCTGATTTGGCCAAACTGCTCGGATTGGATTCGAATCAATGTCAATTTGAATCTGATCCAAATTGGATCGGATTGGGCACTCCAAATTCGGATTCCATCAGATTGTTCGGATGAATCTGGTCTTTTTCTGGTCGGATTATGCCTTAAAATGATTCAATCTGATTTCAATGCAAACAGTTTCGAATTCGAAATTTTCCAAATCCCAAGTCGGATTTCATAATATTCAGATTGGGATTTCAATCAAATCCCAAGTGGATCAGATTGGGCATTCCCAATCCGCCGGTTCGTTCTTATGGATCCATATTGGATTTTGCGTTGATCTTAATATCCAATCCGAAACATTTCGAATCCCAAATCAGATTATAAATCTTCAGATTAGGATTTCTCTTCAGAATCAATCCGATGGATTTCTAATCCCATCCCAAATGTTTGGATTGGGATTTCCCATCCGATTGGGCTCTCCAAATCCGTCGAATTGTTCATATGAATCCACTCGGATTACGCGTTAATTTTAAGATTCATTCCATTTCTGTTTAAGATCCCAAATCTTTCGAATCCCAGTCAGATCCTAAATCTTCGGATTGGGATTTGGGATCAGATTGGACGGATTTCAAATCCGTTCCCTATAAAATTGCATTTACTAATCCCAATTTGTTCTTCCCACAGGTATAATGTTAAAAACCAAATCCTCGTCCTCTGAGAACGCGAACAAGCCGTGGATGAACAAGCTCAAGCCCCTCATCCTAAAGTCCTCCCCCACCATGACCTCTATGACCTCAATGACCTCATCCAAGGGTGCCTCCCCCGCAAAGAAGCTAGTACGGCGGATCTCCCGCAAGGGGGCGCAAGGGAAGGGGATCAACCTCGTGAACCGATCCCTCTACAACCGCCTCATGGAGCGGCGGGCGAAGGCAGCTCAGGAGGAATCCTCGTCCTCAGACTCCGAGGATGCCCCAACCACGAAGGACCCCAAGAAGGACATGCTCCTCATCCCGGTCCCGGAGTCCCAGCGGCGTCCCTACCACCCGGTCATTGTCCAGAAAAAAGAATCCGGGGAATCCGCCAATTACAAATTAAATAAAATGTTTGTACCACTCGGGATTTACGGAAAGGTCGTCAAAGACCTCGAGGACATCCGGAAGAATGCCACTCGGAGTGGTAAAAAGAAGGGCAAGAAGTCAAAAGGTCACAAAAAGGCTAAAAAAGGCGGGAGGTCACGGGATTTTGAGTTTGACCCCACGGGGCTCCTGACGACGGACTACAAGGGCGACACCTCCCGGATTTACCTCACGACGACGCCACTCCCCCGGGATTTCCTGTCCAAGATTGACATGACCACCCCGAGGTCACAGTCCCTCCACCACCAATATGACGAGTGGAAAGGGGTCCTGAATCCTCCACTTCCGAACGAGAGGAATACGTACAATCCGAGTGGTTCAAACCCGGGACTTTTGTCGAAGCTGGTGACGAATGCGGTGTCATCCATACCCGGAATGATTTACTCTTCGATGCAGACTCTGAAGCAAATTAAGAGTCCGTTTGACCCGGAGGATTCGGATCAGGTGCTGTTCCCGAAGGTGGCTACCACGAAGGAGGAGGCTGTCGGAGGGGAGACCCTCGAGTACTTCCGGAAGAGACCTCACCTCCTTTTTAAAAAAGAGAGGGCGTTGGGAGGGTTCAGGCCGGTCAAGGGGCCCGCGGAGAGGTCAGAGAGGTCACGGGACCAGGGGCCGAGAGCTAGGATGCTCGAGGACCCGGAAGTTCAACCATCAAGTGTGCAGGAGACTGATGAAAGCTTCAAGTAAGTGGGATTTTAAGGAATTTGGGGAATTTTGGGGAATTTTGAGGAAATTGGGATAAAATTGGCGAAAAATTTGCAAATTGGGGGAAAATTCAATCGGATTTGACGAGGTTGGAACTATATTAGATTAATTTTGATGGATTTTTGTCATTTTTATATTAATTGGCATTGAGTTTTAATAAAATTTGAAAAAAATTAATGGGAATTCAGCAAAATTGGAGAAAAATTTGAGGAGAAAATGCATCAAATTTGCTCAAAACTAGAAAATTTTGAACTGAATTTTCTGAAATTTGCCAGATTTTTGCTAAATTTTGGTAATTTTTTGTCCATTTCAATTTAATTGGTATAATTTTGAGAAAAATTTGAATTAAAATAGGTAAATTTGCTAAAAATTTTATGAAAAATTCCTTCAAAATGCTGAAATTTTACTCAATTTATTTGAAATTTTTTTAGAATTTGATTAAATCAGTATATTGTACTATATTACAATATTTTGCAGCATTCGATTCATAAAATTTCTTTAACAAAATACGTAAAAATTATTTGAAATTTGCTAAATATACCTGAAAATATCAAAATCTTAAAATTGTCCAAAATTAAATTTATCTAAAGAATATTTCATAAAATTTTGCCAAACTAATTTTGAAAAATTTTGATAAAATTATATAATTTTTGACGCATTTTCTTAAAGAATTACAAGTAATTTCCCCCCAAAAAATGAATAGTTTAGTCGCCAATTTGCTCCAAATATTTAGCAAAATATCCTCAAAAATTGGCAAAATAAATTTCAAACCTTGTAATTAATTTTTCCCAATTATTCTATTTACTTTCAGTGCTAAATGGAAGGAAATCGCGAACAAATACTCGCTGGAGGAACTGACCCAAGCCCGAAACCGAATTTTCGAGCAAATCCTTCACAAAGACCAGCCCGAGGAGCGAAGCGACCGCCCCCTAGTGAAAGAAGATCGCGGCACACTCCAAGACTATTACTTTGACCTCATGTCCCTCAAATCCCCCCAGGGGTCTCCCACCTCAGCCAAAAAGAAGGTGGATTCGGGGCGGGTTGACTCCGCTTTCGGGGAACTCCTGCACCTCTTCCGGTTCTCGGTCAAAGCGGAAAAAATGAACTTTCCGGGCAAGAAACCGACGCCAAAGGTGTCCCAAATGGACCAAGTCATCGCTGGCTCCGCCCCCTATGAATCCTTCGCCACAGGTCCATCAGGGCCATCTCCGGACGCTGACGCTGGATGGCGCCCTATCACCCAAGGCATCAGCTCCCTCTATTCAAAAGCTATTGCAAACTCCCCCGTCCCAATCCCATCAATGTTCCACTTCAAGGCGGGAGTTTCATTCCCAAAACATCCCGGGAGTTCCAGTTTCGAGGAATCCCCGTCAGATGCCGTCTCATCATTCAAATCCCCATCCCTATCCGCATCATACATTTCATCCGGCCCCTCGGCGCCATCAAGCGGCGGTCTTATTGCTTCCAGCTCCTCCTACCGGTCAAAATACACTTCCCCGAAAAACCCGGACATTGAAATTATCCCATCTTCGGAGTTTTACAAGATGAATTTGGACACTCATTCAATCGCCGCTGTCATCCGTCCACCAGGGATGTCTGACGCCGAACTAAAAGCTGAACTCGCGCCAGTTTTCGCTACGTCCGCACCCAAGGTCATCCAACACCCGCTAAATGCATTGCCTAGCTCAAATGGGTTCTCTTTCCCAACGAAAGGGGGCTCTCATTACTCGGGGAATGCCGTTAGGACACCCGAAGTAGCGCCACCTAGCCAATTCAACTATAATCTGCCCGCAGTTCTCAACTATTCGCCGCAAGAGTTCTCTTCCATCATGTCCGCCATCAATTCTGGCGTTAGGATCAACCCCGGACCAGCGTACAATGCGCCACCTACCGGAAACTCTGGGCCTAACGGTGGCTCCCTCTTTAGCTCAAACTATCAAATACC
>JAAZTK010002683.1:0-10709 GCA_036507255.1 Megalothorax incertus | reverse complement strand
TCACTTCACCCAATAATTCAGAACCTCCCATTGAAGTTACGAGGAAGCAGACAGCTTCCGTTGAATCCGAGAGCTCTTCAAATGAATATGAATCGAGTGGATCTTCCAGTGAGGAGTCTGCCACGGAATCTGAGCCTGAAGAGAAGCAAGATAAAAGGAGGGGGAGCAATAATAATAAGGGATCAGAAGAAAAGAGCGGAACAAGCAATAAATCAAAGCAAAATAAACCCGGATCTGTCCACAAGCATTTCAAGCTTGAAAATGGATCATTTCAATGTTCTCAATGCTTCAAAATATTCGAACATTTGAAAAATTTAAGAAAACACCTTATAACCCACAGCCCCCCGAAATTTAAATGCACCTGGAATAATGGATGTGGCAAAATGTTTTACCACAAGAGTAATCTGAATGTCCATATCAAGACAGTGCATGAAAAAAGAAGAGATTTTAAATGTCCGATTAAGGGATGCGGAAAGCGTTGGACTCAAAAGAATCATTTGGATGTCCATGTGAGGAATGTACACAAAGGAGCGAGGGATTTTAAATGTCCAATGGAGGGGTGTGGAAAAACCTTTGCTTCAAAATCTACTCGAGATGTCCATGTCATGGGTGTTCATGAAGGGAGGAGGGATTTTGTGTGTCATGTGGAAGGTTGTGGCAAGGCCTGGGCATCATGGGGTGATTTAAATAAACATATTGGCCGGGTTCATTTTAAATCAATTAAAAAGGCGCGAGTTCCAAAGGTTAGCTCTAGAAAATCCAGACCGATTCCTGACCAGCAGATCTAGGTTGAATCCGTCGAGGACCGAATGATTTTAGCTAGAGATGAGATATGGTTATCGAAGAACGGATGGTAAAGTGGTGACCTATTGAATATGTATCTGTAAAATTAATTCAAGTTTTTAGATCCCATTACTTTTTGTCTATATTTTTATATTCTTTAAAAATATCGTATCATTTACCTTTTGCTAATAATTAAAATTTGTTTTTAATACGAAATAAATATTATATTGTATATTAATAGTCTTATACTATTAGATAGGTAGGGCATATTTTCATTTTGTTTAGTTAATTACAATATTTATTAATTTTACATAGGGGAAGTGTTGGCAGTTTTAATAGTGTATTTTTTTAGTAGGGTACTATCGTAAGCTCGATATCTGTATTGTAGTATTAGATAGGTACGCTTTTGTATTGTAGTACGTACTTAGGATTAGTAAATTTTATAATACTAAAATTTCCAGATTAATTGCAATGAATTTATAACTTTTAAATTTTAATAATATAAATAAAATTTTGTTTAAATTAACAATAATTGCAAATTTTTAATAAACATTGTATGATTTCTGTTAAATTTGTCGTGTTCTTAAAATTGTTGTGTTTGCCTCATTTATTTTAAATTTTTAAAAATATAAGTATTTCAATTCTAAAAAGCAAGCAGTAATAATATCATTAAATACAATATATTAATGATTAATACTTTAGATAGTATTATTGTACATAGATATCTAATTCATATTAATAGAACATGTTGGAATGTTCTTTTATTTGATATTTAAAATAAGAATAATACTATAAAAAATGTGTTCTTAAATAATAGATATGATTAAAAGGGATTAGGTATATTTATTAAAAAAATTTATTAAAAAAAATTATCATTAATACACAGAGCCATTAATAATTTAAAAGTACCCTTTTATCTGAATATTTTTTTATTTCAAACCACATATCATATCGATATTATTGGTAGGCTCAAATTCAATTGGAAACATAATGGTATTGTACATAGTATTGTATGTATCAGTAAGTATCAGTAATACAATAATTCTCCATTAAAATATTAAAATTTAATATTTATAAGCTTGTTGACGCACCTCAGGGCAACAAATTATATCATATCCGTAGTACGAGATATTTAAAGATATATTTCAATATATTTAAATATCTCAAAGTTTTTAAAGCAAATTCCTTCAAATAATTAGAAAAGTTTCAAATATGAAACAAAATACGCTCTTACTAATATTTTTTATGAATTCCATCTCCGCATCCGATAAAATAAATCTCAATTTGAAAACTATTTCAAGCTTTGCCAATAATTTCATATTTTGCACGGTCAACATTTTCCTGGATTCTGAGACCTATGAAAATATTAATTTCCAGGATATACCGATTCCTTACAAATTCTACTGGTTAGGCTACCCCTCAAAAGATCCATTGGATGTAATTACTATGTACAACAAAAGGGTAAATCATTGTTCAGCAATTTGGCTTTTCAAAGACCCCAACGAAACTCCACCATTTGACCAAATTAATCAACACCTCGGAATTTCTCAGAATTTCCCCATATTTCCATTTTGGTTTTTCGTTTTTTCAAATTTCTGTCAAACTCAAGAAATCATCTCATCTCAAATACCAGCATTTGATACATTTATTCTGAATGTGGTTGTTTGTTTGAAATTGAATAAAAATTCTAAATACACGACTAACACAATAAGCGGATTAAGATTAATTAAAAATACTTGGAATGGCGATTTTCTTCAACATATCATTCTTGACGTCAAAGAATATTCAGAAATTTCTCGACTAATTAGAAATTTGCAAAAACTAACCAGGGTTCAAAATTTGAACACTGGAATCCAACATCTTCGAGAAAAGCAATCTCCTCAAAACCAAATGGTCAATGCATTAGCTACATATTTTAATGAAACATTCGATGTCAAATCATTCCCGGAAAATTCAGCCCATGTATTTGATATAGATATTTTTTTGCATCCTGGTTTTCCTGACTTTTCAAAAATTGGATACGAAACCGCGGATGATGGGATTGTTCCAATTTTAGGTGGTAGCAAAATCCTTCCTCGAGAGTTTATTGAATTAAATCAAATCGGACTCAATTTCTTAACTTGCTCACCTTTGTCAATATCACACCTTGAATTTGAATTTTATTTTCGAGCGATAGATGGCGGAACTACAATTTGTTCAATCATTTCCGGAATCACGCTTTTTGGCGTCTTTTATTTTGGAAGGAACCTCGGTGTTTGGACCAGCGATTTAATCCTTGCCATGATACTTCCATTTCTTGAACATGGCGTCGAGATTGAACGATTGATTTCCGGACAAAGAAAATGGCTACTAGGACTATTCCTGGTGTGGGTTGCAGCATCAGGAATTATTCTATCAAATGGATACAAATCTTTAATAACGGCAGGACTCGTGGCGCCGCTAGCCAGTAAATATCCGCTCAACTTTAATGACCTTTTTCAGCATCAATTTAAAGTATTCGACTATAGATGGGTTGATGAAGGAATAGATTCGGAAAAAGATTCATATTTGATGCAAACTTATTCTGAATTGATTACGGAACAAAAACAATATTCATCAGCAAAAATCTGCTACGAGAATTGTTATGAAAATTCAAATGGAAGGTTATACAACTCGGAATTCGTATTGATGCCATTTGGATGCCGATGCCAAGAATGTATTAAATTTTACAAAGGGGAAGATTATCATGATTCTCAAGCTAATCAGTGGATTCATCCAACAGGGAGTGATTGTAACTGCACTTGCGATCACTGGAAAAAAGAAATCAATAATAAACTCTCGGAAGAAATAAATCTCATCGATCACATTTACAGACAAATTTTGGTTTATTGGATTTTTGTAAGCCCAAATGTCTCTGCCTTACAATTTAAATTCATTGAAAGCATGTCGCCATTCTTGGTAGAATTGAAGCAATGCAATGGTTCGGCTATAATTGGAGACGAATATGATCTCTTGTTATTGAGATCATACCTGCAAATTAAACTCCCAAATATCCGTTGGACTATTGGAAAATCCTCAATTTTGACTAATTTTAAAGGAGTTGCTATCCGAAGATTTCCGGGTGAATTCCTCAGAGATTTGATACGAAGATCTCTGGAAGCTGGACTACTTGAGAAATGGAAGAGGATGGGAAAAAATTGGACGGAAATCGAACTACTCTTCAAAATCTCAAGAGATGAAATATTATGGGAATTCATTCCGCAAAATTTGAGCTCAAATATCTTGACGATATTCCTTATTTGGGGAAGCGGAATGATCATGGCATTTATTCTTTATGTAAAGGAAGATTATGTCATTAAAACTTATGTCGTCGAGGTATTCCTAAATATTTGGCATGTGCTTATTAGGAAAATTCATCTTAGGCAGAAATAAAATAATACATATTTTAAAATTACATAACTAAAAATAATTAATTTAATAGTAAATGCCAATAAATGTTTTTGCATTAATATTTGCAAAAATAAAAATAAATAGGGTATGTAATATCAAAAATTGAATTAACTGAATAAATATGTTAATAGATAATAAATGTTTGAATTTAAAATTAAACAAATTAGCAATATAATATTATTTGATGCATTTTAAATTTTTATTCACAAATGATGTAAATATTTGCTTAAATAAAAATTAGGTTAATTTTTCAAAGAAGGTCAATTTTAATATTATTTTTTGCTTTATATTTCCAATAATTTAATATAACTATTTCATTCCGCATTTAAAAAATTTAACTTTTCTAATAATGTTCCAAAGCATGAAACACCATAAATCAATCAAAGATTTCCAAAATAATCAAAATCATTTCAAACAAAATTCCCATAATATTGATTTGTTTGAACAAATTCCGGATGCAGTAAAATATGATATTCCAAAGATGACAAGTCTAATTCGCCCGATTGTGGCTCTTTTCAAATTAATAAATTGGCTTTTTCAATCACCATTTTACATTGACTTTGACCAAATTTCTGGAGAGTTTAAGGTCATATGGTCAAATTCGCTGAAAATAGTAAATTTTAAATTATAAGTATTAATCCAGTTATTAAAAATATATTATATTTTATTTAGATTTTCGTCGTTATTCTCCAATTATATGACCTCGCTGAATATGTTGGCAATTTTCGGAGCATCAACTCTCCCTATAACCTTAAAAATATGCTATTAAAAGGAATGTTCTTTTTATTCACCATTGGTTCCATCATTCATTATTGGATTCTTTGGAGGAATTCTGGAAAAATCGCAATCCTTATGGGGCGTTTGAATAAATTGGCAAGCTTTTATGAAATTCATGGTCTTACCTTGCCATCAAATAGAAGGGTATATAAATTTTATTAATCACAATTATGTAAATCTAAAATATTATATCAAATTAGACCTTGTGGGGATTTTGGATCGCTGCATTTATCTGCCTTTTATTTTGCATATTATATCCAATTCACTCTATAGCTTTTACAGAAAATGGAATTCCGGAAGGAGTTCTTATGAAGTTGGTAGATGGTGCATATTGGCGAGCATTGCATGCTATTGAAAGCGCCATCTTTGGTCCAAATTCTACTGATAAATTCGCATGGCTTAGCCAATATCAATGGACACGTTACCCTCTTGGAATAATTGCAATTTATATGCAATTTTATTCTACAACAGTCTGGGTTTATGCACAAGCATCTCTCGCTTTATGGGCTTGGCTTTTTGTTCAAATCCTGAGAATCTTTTTGGATGGTTTTGCAAAATGTGGAAAAATCCACGAGGTACGAAAATACATCAATAATTTTTTAAATCCTAAGATAAATATATCTAAAAATATTAATATAAAATATCATATCAAGAAACTCGAGAAATTTCGGTTCCTTACAAATCTTTTGAAAGAATTCAATGACACCTTTGGAGCGCAAATATTTATATTTGTATTTGGACCAATTGCCGGAATTTCTTTATTCATGATGGATATGATCGGAGATGTAGAACTTGGAACAATTGTTACAACATCAATTATAATCATCGGTTTCTTTGCGACTCTTCTCAAAATTTCGCAAGTCAACCTCATGGNTTTGCGACTCTTCTCAAGATTTCGCAAGTCAACCTCATGGTAAGATTGGATATTGGAAATTATCATTGCATTTTGGAATTTTTTAAAAAATGCATCTATCCAAATTTAGGCAAATAATGTGACATGCCTGATTAAACGGAGGTTTAATGAGACGGAGGTTTGGAAGAAAGGAGGTGGAGATACCCTTCATGTGACCCTGAGCCTAAAGATTATATACCATGACCTTCAATCGAATACCCTTGGCTTTACTGGGCTGAATTTCTTTACAATTACCTACTCCTTTATTGGATCAGTAAATACCTATTTAATCAGAATTTTTTATTAGGTTAATATTCAATTTAAATTAATAGGTTTTAAGCATCGTTTTGAGCTATTCTATCCTAGTGATGCAAACAACTTCATAAATGAAACTGTTATAGCGGTATTTTAATATAATTGCTTTAAAAATTAAATTATCTAAGGTCTAAAATCAAATTAGTTGAATAAATATCTATACGATATGTGGAAAAATATTATGAAATTTTACAATTTAAATCCCAATACAATGTATATAACATAAATATTTATTTAAAATATTGAACAAATTTTTCTTCATAAATAACATTTTTCTTTATATTTCATGTAAAATTATTATAGATAATTATTCCACCCATTGGAAAATTTAGGTATCAGATATTCTTAAGAATGGAAAAGACGTCAATCATAGATTTCCGCAATAAAAGCAAACTTTTTTCGAAACGTTTCCTCAATCAAATTGATTTGATGGAACAAATCCCTGATAGAGAAAAAGATGAAATTCTAAAGTTGAAAAGTCTAATTTGCCCTTTGGTGGATCTTTTCAAATTGATAAATTGGATCTTTCACTCTCCATTTTATATTGAATTTGATAAACATTCCGGAGAGTTCAAAGTCGTCTGGTCGAATGCTCTAAAAATTGTAAACTAATAATATATTGTATTACAATAATAATAATTCAATTATACAAAACTTAAAACTAAAACTAAAAAATTTAATTGTAGATTTTTGTCATAATTTTTCAATTTGTCGACATCACCGAAAATGTTGGCAAGTTTCGGAGGGTTAACCATCCAAAGCTTCTAAAAAATGTTCTTTTAAAAGGAATGTTCCTTTTATTCACAATTGGTTCCATCGTCAATTATTTCATTCTCTGGCGAAATTCTAAAAAAATTGCAATCCTTATGGGACGTTTGAATAAATTGGCGAATTATTTTGAAACTCAGGGTCTTACATTACCATCAAATCGAAAGGCATTATAATATATCCAAAATTCCATTTCAAAAATCTAAAAAAAATAATTATTTTATATTAGACCAAGGCGGCCTTTCGAATGGCAGCATTTCTATATCTTTTATTTTGCTTTATATATCCTTTTTATTCTCAAGTATATGTTTCTGATGAAAAAGGAATCCCTCAAGGATTTTTTGCAAAGAAGTTAGAGGGTGCATATTGGCGAAAATTGCATATTTTTGAAAGTGCTATTTTCGGCCCAAATTCTAAAGATAAATTTACATGGCTTAGTCAGAATCATCAATGGGCACGCTACACATTCGGTGCCCTCGCCATTTATTTGCAATTTTATTCTACTGCAATTTGGGTTTATATGCTAAGTTCACTCGTTTTGTGGGCCTGCCTTTTTGTGGCATTTCTAAAAAGAATTTTTCAGGTTTTTGAAAAATGCGGGGAAATATTTGAGGTTCGGAATTTTAAGTTATAAATACAATATGTATTACAATTTTATTTCCTTTTGAAAGAAACTCGACAAATTTCTGTACCTGACCGAACTTTTAAATGAATTCAATGACACATTTGGAGCACAAATATTTATGATTATGCTTGGGCCAATGGCGTACTTTTCTGTATTTATGATGGACGTGATCGGAGCCAAAGAGCCTGGAGAACTAGCGTTATCATCTATCTATTCCTTCATTTTCTTGGCGTCGCTTCTGGAAATTTCGCAAGTAAATCTCATGGTAAGCTATTGGGATCATTATAATTTTTTAAATTAAAATAATTCCAGCAATCTGTGTACTTTTAGGCGAATAGGGTGGCATGCCTAATCAAGCGGAAATTTAATGAGAGAAAATTCTGGGAGAAAGGAGGTGGAGATACACGTCATGTGTCCCAGAGTCTAATGATTATTTATCATGACCTTCAATCCAATACCCTTGGATTTACCGGGATGAATTTCTTTACAATCACTTACACCTTTATAGGATCGGTAAATATCTATATTTAATTAATTCTTAAAATACTTGATTAAATATTCATTAATATAATAGGTTTTAGGCGTCATATTGAGCTATTCGGTGATCGTAATGCAAACCACATAAATTCATAATTGCAAATATTAATGTAGAATATAGAAATAGCTATACATATATATATATATCAAATTAGTGCAAAATTTAAATGTTGAATCATTAATTAAATTGTAAAATGCAAATGTTAATGAAACAAATGGGATATAGGTATAGAGAAATGTACTACACTTGATGCAATAAAATGATTAGAAATGAAGTCCAAAATGTTTAATCGATCGGATCTGATATTTTTTCATTTCCCCCATATTCGAGCCTTTTGTTTCAGGATGAATAAAATTTGTGATGAAGTTAACCTGATGAGTGATGCTTGATAAATCATGATGCATACAAAAATTTATCCAACGAATGATGAGATAGGAAAGGGTATATATGTAAATGATTTATGACAGCAATTTCATTATTGTATTGCATTTGCAAAAATCAATACCTAAGTTTTTTAATTATCCGTAAATTTTCTTTATGACGATCATTGCCAAATTCAAGGGCAATACAAAGCTATTCTTATTCCGTAAAAATTATTCAAACACGTAGTATATATCTAAATGAAAATATTGCTATTCTACAATATATGTACTATCAGTAATTTACTTAAAAGCAGAAAAATATAAAATTTATTAGTTAATTAAATAAATGTACAAAAGTTGGTAAATTTACTTGATAAAAAATTAAATTCACATTAGCTATAAAATACAATATTATTTGCTGCTTATATTTACACTATAATTATTTATTTTGTACCCAATTTAATTTTTAAAGGGTAAATTTTTAAAAAAAATATATTTTAAACTTTATATTTCATCTAAAATGTAATAATTATTACATAATTCCATTTCTCATTTTAAAATTAAAAGTAGCATAAAATATTCCCAAAAATGGAACATGAAACATCAATCATAGATTTCCAGAATAAACGTAAACTTTTCTCGCGAGATTTCCTCAATCAGATTGATTTGATTGAACAAATCCCAGATAAAGGACAAGATGAAATTCCAAAACTGACAAGTCTAATTAGCCCTCTTGTGGGTCTTTTCAAATTGATAAATTGGATTCTACACTCTCCATTTTATATTGAATTTGATGAACTTTCCGGAGAGTTCAAGGTCATCTGGTCAAATGCTCTTAAGATTGTAAGCAAACACTAATTTATTGTACTTAATACATACATACATAGGGTACTTAATCAAATATCTAAAGTATAGATATCTATTTTGTTTTTTATAGATTTTGATCATTATTTTTCAATTCGTTGACATCACTGACAATTTTGGCAGTTTCAGAAGCGTTAAGGACAAGACTCTGAAAGGTTTTTTATCCAAAGGCACGTATCTTTTATTCACTTGTTGTTCCATCGTTAATTATTGGATCCTTTGGCGAAATTCCGGAAAAATTTCAAAGCTTTTGAAGCGAATGAATAATTTGGCGAGATATTTCCAATCTCAAGGTTTGAAACTACCATCAACTCAAACGGTATGCATTTATTATTAAAAATATCAAATAATATATCTAAATATATTTAGACGGTTTGGTCATTTCGAATCGTATCATTATTTTGTATTTCTTACTGCTTTATTCTTCCTTTTTACATGTATGTGCATGTTTTTGATGAAAATGAAATTCCGCAAGGATTTCTTGCAAAAGAGATACAGAGTGCATATTGGCGAAAATTGGGAAACCTTGTAAGCGCCATATTTGGCCCAAATTCTACTGATAAATTTACATGGATTAGCCAGAATCAATGGGCACGCTATACTTTTGGAGTACTTTCCATCTATTGGGATTTTTATTCTACTGCAATTTGGTTTTATATGCTAAGCTCACTTGTTTTATGGGCCTGGGTTTTCGTGGCATTTCTAAGAATTTTTTTTGATGCGTTTACAAAATGCGACAAAATCCTCGAGGTTTGGAATTTAGATTTTACGAACACTAATAATAACATAATTTTACAATTTGCTTTCTTTTTTAAGAAACTCGACAAATTTCGATATCTAACAGAACTTTTAAATGAATTCAATGACACCTTTGGAACACAAATATTTTTCATCATGCTTGGAAACATGGCTTACCTATCTGCATTTATGATAGATATGATTAAAGATAAAGAGCTTGGAGCCCTTGCAATATCATATATCTATTCCTTTATCTTCTTCGTGTCGCTCCTTAAAATTTCGCATGTAAATCTCATGGTAAGCTTTGGAAATTATTATTTTTAGAATTAAAAAATTCCAGCAATCTACTTTTAGGCGAATAGGGTATCATACCTTATCAAACAGAGGTTTAATGAGGTTGAGGTCTGGGAGAAAGGAGGCGGAGATACCCTTCATGTGACCCAGAGTCTAATGATTATATATCATGACCTTCAATCGAATGCCCTTGGATTTACCGGGCTGAATTTTTTTACAATCACTTACACCTTTATTGGATCGGTAAATATCAATATTTAATCGGTTCTTAAAAATATTCGATTAAATTGCAATTAATTTAATAGGTTTTAAGCGTCGTATTGA
>JAAZTK010002682.1:0-10712 GCA_036507255.1 Megalothorax incertus | reverse complement strand
TTCTAATTTACAGCTTTCTTTATCCATCCTTTCCCTTCCTTTCATTTGTACGCTAGTTTGCTACTCCCCTGCTTATTCTGAACTAATTAATATTTGCTCAGAGACCAGATTGCCCTTTTACAAAATCAACGAAGCCGTTCATTTCTGTTTATAACTTTATTTATTGTAGGGGATATATGCAAAATGTGCAACTAATCCTACATAAATGAGAAAGTACTGGTACGGATCATATACACATAAACTAGAGTAGTGTACACCTGCATTATCTACTACAATATAGGTAATACATTTTTACAGGTGCAATATACAACAAATACAGATTGTATTAAATATCATACATTCTTCTTAATAATCCTTTATTTTCAATAATTAGATATACAATCTATTTTTAAAATTTAAAAATTGATCCTCATTAAAAAAATACAAATTTCTCCCAGGGAAAGGCGAGAAATCAGTGCTTGCCTTATACTTATACACTGCATGCACCTTGGGGTTACTAGTACTATAATAAAAGTATCGTATTACACTACAACGAGTAATCCCTATTAACAATATTTGCATAATTTATATAATATACATATACATATACATTTATGTATTCTATCAAGTATCGTATTATAAGTCTTATTTTGCAAATTTACTGAAGAGACCTCAGCCCAGTTAATTTGCTTAAGCATACATTTTGTTAAAATTATGACATTCGAGACAAAAGCGAAATCAAAACAAATCACATCTCATTAATTACAAAGTAAATAGAACTTGCTTATACTGTACATTTATTTTACTTGAGCTAATCAAAAGATAATCCAATTCCAAACATGTAATTAGTAATTACTAATTAGTGAGACGTAATATATGATAAAAAAATATGTTATATTACACGTATAGGTATGTTAAAGAACTTGAGAACTTTCTTTCATTTCACATTTCCTATATTCTAGGCGTATTAGATTTTTCCTTAGTACTCGTATATGTCAAATTGGAATACCTGCATTAAAATCTCAATATTATATTAGGTTTCAATTTACATACTTTTAAAAATTAAGCTTCACCCACTCTTCATCTTTAATCAAATTATATTACTCTCTATACAATTACATAATAATTTAGGGCAAATAAGCGTATTTATAACGTTAAATCAATTTGACGCTTGAAAAGGAGCCTATCTATCTAAAACTAATGGAACATTTAAGCACTTTAAACGGAACCCAATCCCATTAAAATTATGAAAAATCTACTTGTACTACAGTCTACAATCTTATAGAGTATTGTACTACATACATCGTCATCTACCTACAATGTATTATAATATAATACAGTATATACTCTCATTCTCGCAGATCTGATGCTATATAGCAGTACAAGTCTGTAAGTGTACCTATGTAAGTATAATGATCCTATATAAATAATAGCCAAAGTACATTAGCAGTTTCAATTGCCTTTAAGGAATTAAAGAGTTTAGGTGTAATGCACCAAAGGTTAAGGAGTTATCTATTTAAAGAGCTTAATTAACAATAATTAGAGCAATGAAGTATTTTTTATAGCTCCTCAATGGTTGTAATGTAAGAACTATGAATTATAGTCTCTCGGTATTTATTATGAATTTATGATACATATGGTATATAGGTACATATATTGGGTACATAGCTTTCATTGTACTACATATTAACCCTTTGCTGAGGATTTCGGAAATTTGGATCACTTGGAATTCTCCTCCTCCGATTACTCCTCCCATATCTAGATATCAAGTAGGTATATACTACTTATTTATTTAATTACCTAAATTAATCCTAAGCATGCTCTAGAGTTTAAACTTTAAAACTATTTAATAAAATACGGGCATTTTAGATTGATCGAATTCTTAACTTAGGATTAATCTAATATCAAAATCTGTTAATGTTATACAGATTACTAAAATTTTGTATGATCTCGATATGCAATATTTATTACAAGCTGGTTCCACAACCTTCACTGGTCTCTATGGAGGAGTCAGGAGGAGTCAGGAGATTAATCATATTCATTACATAGCAAATTTCCCACACCTCTGATTTTTTCAAGGTTCCAATTTTTTTTCGCAAAATGAAAAATTAAATCTTTCATTTGAACTTTGACCCCGAAAGTAATACTATTGGATTATGTCATTTCCCTGTCTTAGGACATGAGCTATCCAATGGTACAATTAGTTTTTTCCTAGCTCTTATTGTTCTCGAGCTACGAATTCGGAATATGTAATATCAGATTCTATAGATTTTCTTTTCGGAAACACCAGCGCTTTATTAATAAACTTTGGTAATATGTATATACGCAGACAGAACGAACAATATCACCGGGTCCCCGGGAGTGACATTTTTGCCACCATTAGAATCCTTATAGTCAGAAACCATCTAATGATAATCCCAAACTTGACAGCTTTTATGTTGTAACTTGTACAAATTATCAATGATATATTTAACTATGTTACTATTGTACGATTTACGATACTATTAATATGATATATATGTACAATAGGTATATACTTTATTTTTAAAAATAAAAATATGATACCATACGATTCTACTGATATAGTACCGTCCTACTCCTTTTTGATTTACTTACGAGAACTTCCTCTGTATATTTCATAATCCGACTAATGTTCGCATCCAATTGTGGGGCAAGTACGAAATGATTAGAATTAGCCGTCTCCGGCAATTTGTTCCCTTTCTAAAATCCACATCTGTTGTCAGAAACCTCTCCAATTTTAGCAAATTTGCAATGGATCCAGCTTCCCCTGGCCAAGTGGAGGAGGTTACCTCAAACGTGGGTGCAATTGACCTGTCAGCGAAGAAAAAGGAGTCGGGAAAACTCATATTAAAAACCCCAAAGGTTTACTTGCATTAAAAATCATTGTTTTCTTTGATTTTTAACATGGACATTTTTTGATCTAGGGAACCCGGGATTATGGAGCTGACCAAGAAAGGATCCGGCAGTCAGTTTTGAGAAAAGCTGAGCGGGTATTTAAGCTACATGGTGCCTCTTCATTGGACACTCCAATCTTTGAGCTCAAAGAGATCCTTACTGGAAAATATGGAGAGGATTCCAAACTCATTTATGACCTCAAAGACCAAGGTGGGGAGATCCTTAGCCTTCGGTATGACCTGACGGTGCCCTTTGCTCGGTACGTGGCCATGAACAAAATCCAAACTATTCGGAGGTACCAAATTGGAAAGGTATACCGGCGGGACAATCCCTCAATGTCTAGAGGCCGTTACCGGGAGTTTTACCAATGTGTATGTGACATTCATAATTCATATTCAATTTTAATAATTTAAATTTTATTATAGGAAATTAATTATTTTATATATTCTAAATAGGATTTCGATATTGCTGGGACATATGATGCAATGTTACCTGACGCAGAGTGTGTAAAAATCATTTGCGAAATCCTCTCCAGTATGGAAATTGGAGACTTTCAGGTCAAGATAAATCATCGCAAGATTTTGGATGGGATCTTTGACGTATGTGGAGTTCCTCAAGATAAATTTCGAAATATTTGTACATCTGTGGATAAGCTGGACAAGACTCCTTGGGCCGAAGTGGAAAAAGAGATGGTGGAAGAGAAAGGACTCTCACCTGAGGTGGCAGCAAAGATTGGGGAGACTATTCGCATTCATGACAAAACCTATAAGAGCTCTCAGGATGTTATAGCTTACCTGAAGGGGGATCCTACCCTCATTGGGAATAAGTATATCAAGGAGGGGGTGGAGGATATGGAGCTACTCTTTACTTATTGTGATCTGCTAGCAATAGAGCCGAAATCCCTCAGTTTTGATCTCTCACTTGCCCGTGGCCTTGATTATTATACTGGAGTAATCTTTGAAGCTGTATTACAAAGTGAGTACACTATAAATACATTTACAAATTCAATAGGAAAGGACTTAGCTTATTTATATTTTTTAAATTAATCTAGGAGCACAAAAAAGGAAGCACAATGAAGAAGGAGTTGGGAGTGTGGCTGGTGGAGGGAGGTACGATAATCTGGTGGGGATGTTTGCGGCAAAGGGACGTCCAGTGCCTTGTGTTGGAATGTCAATTGGGATTGAAAGGATCTTTAGTATCCTTGAGGAAGAAGCCAAGTCTGATCAATCCAAAAAGAAATCAGATACTCTTCTTTTAGTTGCTACTGCACAAAAGGGGCTAGTAAATGATCGGCTCAAGATCATTTCAAAATTTTGGGAAGCTGGAATCAATGCTGAGCAGTCCTACAAAAAGAACCCAAAGCTTCTGGAGCAGCTCCAATACTGCGAAAATAATTGTATTCCGTGGGTAATAATAATTGGTCAAAGTGAGTTAGAGAGAGGTGTGGTAAAACTTAGAAATGTGGCCTCAAGAGGAGAGGTTGAAGTTGATGCCAATGAAGACCTTGTTAAGAATATATTAGCTAAAATTAACGAGACGGAATCTGTATAATTATAAATGAAATTGAGGACCAGATCGATAATTCTTTGAGATTTTATATACTTCATATAAAAATTTGTGTTTATTATTCGTCCTTTGAATACAATTCAAAAATATCCTTTGTAATTGTGTCAAAAAATGAGTAAATACAATAAAAACTCTTTGTAATAATTCAAAGGTATCGACTAAAAAAATGTCAATATAAATCTCTCTCTTATGAATCTTATTTAAAACTTTATGGCATTTTAACTCTTTAAGTGTATATTTAATTCCTATGCGCTTTTCAGTATTAAAAATTTAAAATAGCTCGAGGAATCTCACTCTGGAACTCTCACTGCACTCCTCAGTCGGAGAATTAGAATAATTGGCAATAATCTCTTGCATAAGTATAAACAACTGCATTATAGTAAATTACATCTTTTTTTGATACTGCGATAAATATACGATATCTTCTCTTTACTTTTACAATATATAAAACTTCATGCATATATGTCGCAGTAAATATTAAAAATACGTTACTTTGCATTGCAGATTTACTATCTTCAGGTATTTTTAAAAGTACCATAATAATTAAGTATTTTGAACATTTACTGCGACTTATATACGGATATAATAATTGTATTTAATGTATATCGACTAAGATATAAAATTGTATCAAAATCACAGAGTTGTAGAAGATCATTGAAAAACTTGGATAGAAATCAAACAAGTTGAGAGAGTTTAACAAGTTTAAAAAATAAAAATGACGTTACAATAAAATTGAATCCTCGTATACCTTGTATACAGAATTACAGATACCTTACAATCATAGGTGTACTACTATTAGAACTTGTAGTCTATCGTAGAATGATAGAGATAGTACTACCAATACATAATGATAAATATCGTTCAAAAAGAACGGATCATTATTAACATTAAATACAATACAAATATTATATTGATTTTCCATTATTAACTATTGAGTCTTGAACTTTAATTGACTAAACTCACTTAAGTCTCTTATTAATAAAATCGCATAGTGGGTATATGCTAACTGGTCTCTTATATTCACTAATTTTGATCAGCACTTCTAGATATATTACTATACCTATTCTTCCATATCTTCTATATCCGACTCTTCTATTGCATCCTCTTCATCCTCTACTGCATTCGCTAACATTTGTACATTAACTTCAGGCGTTCCCAATGTGGAATCAGAACCATTTTCTGATATATCATCTGGATAATTATTGGGGACATTTGCGTTAATTAAACGTGAATCTACTGAAACATGGCTTTGAGCTGCGTTTTGCAAAAGAGAATGGGATATTTCTGAAAGATGATGAGGCTCTTGTAAAGTAGGCACTTGGTGATCCACATCAACAACCAATTCATTAAAGGCCTCAAGCATCGCCTAATTGTTTAATCAATAAAATAATTAATAATTGAAAATATCAAATTGACATTGGCATCTAACCTGTAGATCGGGATTTCCAGCGATTACAAACCCATCAGCATCTAATTGATGCAGCATTTCCTCCATATCTTCATCTTCGTACAAACTCGTCTCATCATCGTCTCGATAATTTGCATAAAAATTTTCTTCGTCTTCTATGAAATGCTCATGGTCCATCTGTATTCGATGATGGGCGATTTTATGAAAATACTAAAATAAAAAAATTTACAAAAAATTAATTAGATTTGATTTGTACTTGAATAATGCATACGTATACATATGTATGTATTTTAATGTATATAATAGGTATGTACATATTTATACTTTATAGTAAGATTCTTACATAGCCTTATTAAATATCGTACAAAGAAGTAAATATTGTACATGTTATATATGCAAAGAGTCCTGTACGGTATTTAATAAAAATAGTACCTACACAAAATATTTGCTTATTGATTGTTTATTGGAGGTGGATTCTTTGTAATTTGAAAGGTGTTAAATTCAAAAGATAACTTCATTCACAACACAAATATTTTTAATTTGCATGTATTATGTATTATATATGCAAATTGAATAGTAGGTAATGAAGTATTACCTATATGCTATAATATACGGATATTAGCCCTCAGGTAAGAAAAGATAAGATTTGATTTCATTTGAAAAATTTTCAATTCAGATTTTCAATCAATTTCTGTATAAAATAACTTGGACTCAACCTAATCTTGATTAAAGATATTACCGGAATTAGAATTGATGCTTAGCTATTGGATAATAATTTTACACAATTACCTTTAAAAACTTTTATGCGGCTCGCTAATCTTTTGACACTTTTACAATTGTCCATCCAATTCCAGTTAAATGAGGTCCTTTTGTTCAACTATCTAACATATGAGGTTAAGCACTAGATTTTGCCAAAAATACCTAGAGGGCTTGGATTTTAACTTTAGCTAAGACGCTCTCATAAAGTTGTGTTTATATCAACTATAGATAGGTATAGCAAGTTAAGTAAACTTAAAGTGCAGCGAGTGCTGAACCTTGAATTCCTATTACATACTTCAGTGAACTAGAGTTTTCAATGGAGGAGCGGCGGGAGCTCATCTGAAAAATAATTACTAGATATATCTCATTTATTAATATATGTATAGGTAGTTGGGCCTGGACATGTTAACTTATTATATTATCCAAACTTTAATTTTATTTGCCCATACTCGTACATACTGTTCCCTCTAATATATCTCTCGTTCGCAAAGTGACACAAATGAATTCTGCAATTCTGTTTTCAAAGTGTTGTTCAGCAATAAATACTGGATAAAATTTGGATGACATAATGAATTCATTGATTTATTATAAATTCTTAAAGGTTTTTTAGTTTAAAAAGAGTAATCTAAAAATAAAAGTATTCTATTGTAGTTCTTTGAATTTTTTGTGAATTGGTTTTACAGAGGAAGAGAGTAATTGGATTTCGGAATGCAAATGAAATTTGAAATTCATTCATTTCAATTGCAAAGGAAGCCAACCAAATTGTCCATCATGAAACCTCAAACCGTCCTCTATACTAATACTGATATTTGCAGATTACAGACTCTAGTAGTACTAATTCGGTATAATACAGTATATTCTTCTACAGGGCCTTGGTATAATATTATAATTATAAAGTACATACAATACATATACTAATAATAGACCTCAAACTCCCAGTTCAATTTATAAATTGGCTTAATCAATTTAAGTTAATTAGAAATTAGAATATTGATATTGGATATCTCAAACGACCTGTACATAAATAATTTGTACATAGAATTCTATATTAAACTTTGATATAATTATACTATATTTGATATTATGACTTTTTGTGAGAGGTCAGAGGACGCCTCAAAATTGGCGTACTTTGTGATCCGATCTGAAATTTTAATTCTGATTTCCTAAGCTCATATGACATTATTGCAAACTTAGGATTAATAATTAATAGATTATATCGATAGAATCAATAAAATACTACAAATTGCATTGTACAATTTTGTATATCATGTATTATATGTATATTCAATGTAAAATGAGTCATTTTCAACTCCACAGCTTGCATACCCCTACATAATTCTTTTGGCTGGATCTACCATGATTAATGTAATTAATTATAACAATACAAATTCAATCCTTAATATAGGTATTAGGTACAATAAATTCATATATATCGTTAATTATATTGCATCCATTTACCCCCATCGCCTCCTACTCTTCCGCAAAAATTGTTCGGCTCTCGAATCTAATAATGCAATGCTAAAGTCAGCAGCTGTGCAACTTCCTCTCCGTGTATTAGTATTAGGCCTAGGGTATACGAGTATTCATTTGAACATTTCTCTCCCCTTCTATTGTGCAGAGTCAAACTGCAGACTGTGTGTTGAGGATTTTAAATTGGAAGAGTTCCTCAACACTGAATTTGCGAATTCCACAATTTTTTGGGAACAAGTTATCTATTAACTTGTTATCAAAAAAGTGAATGTATTTAATTCCATATTATCCTCAATTTATTTATCTGAAATAATTAAAAGTACGCATCAAGGATAACTCAATTTTAATCGTGTTTTTGTGGAGGAGGGATAAAATTTTTAAAAGTCCATCAAGTATTAATATTTATTTAACTAGAGTGTAAAAATACAATTATAAAAAGCCCATTAAATTATATTATTCCGCGTTGTGTCGGGTAGTCTGAAGAAAGTTGACGTGTCAGGGCGCTCTACTTTTTTGAAGAAAGTTTCATATATTTCTCTCCGAGGTAAGTACTCTGATTCGGGAGTAATTTAACCCTGACATACATATATAGTACGAGTTATATTCAATATTGTACAATATTTCACTTTTCTTTGCCTTGCTTTTTGCAATTGCACTTGGAAGTGACCTATTGAACCCATCAGATTAAAAATCCACAAATTATAGGGAGAATTATAGGTTTTTTAAAAATTTCATCTTTGATTGTCCAGTTAATACTAATATAATTTTTAAAGCCTTATCTGTATTATCGTTTTAATAATGTTTTTCCGTGAAATATAACCTTAAACCTACAGATTGCAAGCATGCAGTAATATGCACCCAGTATGTCCGGTGAACATATATTATTTTGGAGTTAAATATTCAACAGTATATTATATCCATATTCCATATACGCAACTATTGATTTAAGATTCGGGTCCAGGCAAATGCTTTTAAAAAGTATTGGTTTATATACTACCTATAAATAATGTAAATTACATTCGATTCGAGGCTAGAATTTTAACAGAATGCTCAGTCTCACACACGAATTTGTTAAAAGAACTTGTGGAATTAGTATTCAGGAATCAGGATTAGTGTAATTTACAAATGCTTCTGAATTCAGCCCAACTTTCTAATATTATCTGTAATTTGTATATTTCTATTCAACTATATAATATACATATTTAAATTTGAATTGTTCCTACAGATTCCCGATTTTATATATAACAATATGCCAGAAAGAATGGGTTAACAAAGGCTTCACGTAGGCAATTATAAATAAGTAGTATCCGTACTACTACTCGAGTCCGACTGACTAGCCTACAATATAGGGTCCCATATACGCCTGTGACATTTTAAATGTAAGTACAAAGATCCATATTATATTGATAGATCCTGGATTATACAAAATAGTGGAATTGTAGTTTGTATATAAAAATATTTCTTCTTTGTTTGTAATAGATAATATACCTACTGTGGATTTATTGTGTATCGTATTCAGTCGTTAGTTGAGTTTGACTTGAGATGACTCAACTCAAAAATTCTGAAAATGGAGAAGGTGACGCTCCCAAGAAATGTGGTGGTACAGCGAGGGAAAAACGAGACTTCCGTTCCAAAATTCCATCTCCTTTGGTGAGTTCTTTGCTACATAATCATTAATCATATATATAAATCGACCTAATTTTTACATGTTGAGGATGAGACTTGCAAATTGATTATGCTAATTTTAATATTGATTTCTCATTATAGGGAAGAAAGTCGATGATTGCTGAGCAAAGCTATGATCTATCAAAGAGCCGAAGCCAAGGTCAATCGATTGCTTCCAAGCAGCCGAAACATAATGTGATGACAGCGGCCAAGAGTAGTTCAAACACTCCGAGTACGACCTCCTCCTCCGTGATAAGAAACCGTCCAAAGTCAATCTCATCAAAATTGAGGAGGGATCGAATATTTGCCAAATCAGTCATTGTGGAAGACTCTCCCTCAGATCTTACCTCGGCATTCCCTCTAGCAAAGGCAATGTCGGAGCAAGATTTTTCAATTGAGAAAAGTGATCGGGACAAAGAAGAGGTCGAGGTCGAGGAGGAGGAAGAAGTTTCTCTGTCCCTTGAAGTGGAAGTGGATCGCCAAGAAGAGGAGCATGAACCCGAGTCAATGTCAATTCATTCAATTTGTACTGGAGGAGAGGGCGAGGGAGGAAGTAAGAAGGGTGGAGAAAGTTTAATCTTTGATTCCCAGTGCTCCTCCATTGAGTCTAGTCCTCTGATAATCTCTTCAAGCAACGATATTAACGATATTAATTCCCTCCCATCATTCCAAACCCGAAACAACAAAATAATGAGCACAAAAATGTGTCAATCACAGCCTTCACCCCTACAAAATTTCTCATCTAAAATCCCCAAAAGGATCAGTTGCATAACAAATAATAGCAATACGAATAACAATACAAATAGCAATAATGCAAATACCACCAAAAATTCCAACAATAATAACCCTCTCCTCAATAATAATAATATTCTAAGTCTCACCTCGTCAAAATATTCCTCCCATTCTTCCTCAATGGAGACCTCAATTAATACTCCTACAAATCAAACGA
>JAAZTK010002681.1:0-10714 GCA_036507255.1 Megalothorax incertus | reverse complement strand
ATTGTAAATTGTAATAAAAAGAATGTTAATAAATATGGGGAAATAACGATATTTGAAAAGTTTAAAGAATTTTGGATAAATATCCAATTAAAATTAATAGGAAGAGTATTAGATTCAATTAGTAGAATTCATAGCCATTTCAAGCTTCCTTTGCCTCTCCAAAAGATATTCAAAATTAGGAGGGGTCCAAATATCAGAGTGGATTTTTGCAATCGGCATCAATTGGTCAATCACCTCCAGTTCCCTCTTCATCAGGAGCCTTTGCATAGCCCTCGGATAATCTTCCTTATACCATAATAGCTTGTGATGGAGTCCATTGAAAAGTTTGGTCATAAGAACCGCTGAAAAATAATTATTATTATTCAAGTATAGATGTAGGATATAAATATAATATTGTAGATTAATTTGAAATCCACAAACCTCGGATTCGGCCGAGTCCTGGATCCATTATTGTAATCATCTCCACAAGATGCTCAACCATTGAAATATGGAGATCCATCCGTGGAATGGAAAACCTCACCCTTCTCTCAATCATTTGAGTATTTAGCTCATTAACACACCCCCTTTCGAATTTAAGTACAAGATTGTGGTTGGGATGAAATTTCTTTTTGAGGGACTCCCAAAACTCTTTATTTCGCACCAAATCTGCCACTGGGGTGCTCTCAAGAAAGGACACAATGTCTTGCTTATATTTGGAAGTGAGCTCTTCAATCTCGGCCCAAGTGCTCCCTTTCCCCTTGCATCCAGCCCGGTTACAGCGCCATGTGGCATCCCCCGACAGGTTCATTGTGTCACTCGGAAGTAGATATCCATTCTTACAATACCGTTGAGTGCATTTGACAGCAGATAGCATCGTACCAAGCTCTGTCCCAGTCGGATCCGTGCATCTGTTGTTAAATGACGGGTTTAATATGAAAATAAAAATTTAAATATGACCTACCTTGGACAAATACACAACAACCCCCTAAGACTATGCATCAAATGTTGTCGAGCCATTACCCCCATCACATAGGATAATCCTATATAGTCAATGGATGGGATTTCTCCTTTTTTGAGCCGGACAGATGTACGTATTTGGAGTTGGAATTGAGGGGCTTTGCCAATTATTAGACTGCAGTTTGGGAAGCAATTTTGAGCAAAGTTATTCGCCTCCAAATAGAGAAGCTGACTCTCCCTAAACAAAGAGTTTGAAAACAGATATTTAATTTGAATTTAAATTAAAAATTAATTAATTAATTTACCCATGACTCGCAATGGGACATTCGGATTCCCTACACTTAAATGTACTTAAATGTACCACAATCCATCTTGTCCGTTGAATCCCCCTTAATTTGGCAATGTCATCTTCAAATCCTACACCTTGCTCGCCGAGAAGTGGAAGAATTTCTCGAATAAACCACATGTCATTTTCATTCGAATCTTCGAGCGTATATTGATCATTTCCAAATAAATAAGGTTAAGACCTTGGTCCAGATCTGTGGATCTTTATTCTTCAAGTTGATGGCTCTGAGGAACAAGAGATTCGGCTGCATACAGACTCTTTCCCTTTGCTCATCGCTGCATTTGGAGAGAATTCCACACTCAAACTCGGAATGAACTTTGTTCTGAAATCAAATAAAATTGAGCATATGTACAATAAGAAATTGGTANTGAACTTTGTTCTGAAATCAAATAAAATTTAGCATATGTAACTACTACAATAAATTGGAATAGGAAGGTACCATTGAGCATGATAGGTTGCAGAAATATGGCGTGGAGCATTGAAAACAAGGCCACATATTAGAAGAGTGGAGGAGAGAGCGGCAGGAAATACATGATATAGGTTGACCTATTTTTATAACAAGTGGGTTGACAAGGGCTGGGAGGTCAGCCAGGAGAAGTGTCCAAGGAGGGATGTCACGGATGGCAATGTAGTGAGGTCCAAGCTCTGGTGTTGTGACAATCTTTATCGGAGGACAATCCTTTTTGTGTACCTTCCAGTGAGATCTAGAATTACAATTTTAAAAATCAATAAATTGGTCAATTTAACTAATCACAATTAATTGCGATTTGAGTATTTATTTAGGATTAGCAAGTATTTAATTAAAAATTGTTTTCCAAATTGTTTAAAAGTTGAAATTACTTTTGGTGTTCGACCGAGCAATAATGAATTTGTTGACATGCAGAAAAGGATTTGTCAGCTGGAGCTTGACACACGGCACACACCTGGATCCAATTAAAATTTAATTAGATTAATTTAATGACATGGTTCAATTAAAATTGGCAAATTTTGGGTGTACCTTTTTTGGAGGCTCTTCCACTTCCGGAAGAGATTCGAGAATCCCAGACATATCCATCCTTAACGGTGGTCACAAACCGGTGGACAAGCTGCAGAGGTCAACGAGGATGAAGGTGACGAGGTCAATTCTACAAAATGTCAAACTTTTTAATTAAAAATTTAAAATTCGGAATTTTTGCAGAAACGGCGATAAAATTTTTTTTCGAAGCCCTCAGAATCCCTAAATTCCGCACTGATGCCGCATTTGCAATTTTGTCCTAGCTCTCGTCGAAAAATTTAAAAAATCTTGAATTTTGATATAAAAGTTGACATTTTGGTGATTTGACCTCATCTCTCTCATCCCTGTTGACCTTGGTACGTTGTCCATCGTTTGTGAACGTTTTTGAAAATGGATCTGTCAGGAATTTTTGAATTCAGAGGACAAGAAGTTGTCGGAGAGGCAAAGCACCCCAAAAAGGTGACCAAAATCAAAATAGAATTACATGGCCAGAATAACCTCGATTAAATTTCAAATTTTAAGTCCTCTTAATTAATTACACTTTAAATATGTATACAGGTGTGTGCCGTGTGTCAAGCTCCAGCTGATAAATCCTGTGGTGCTTGTCATCAAATTGATTATTGCTCCGCTGAACATCAAAAGTAATTTCAAACATTTTGTAAATCTAATTTAATTATTAAATCATATTTTGCTAAAGCCTAAATAATTACATTTACAGAAAATGAATTAATTTGGGATTAGCAAATTTTTATTTTTAACAGGTCTCACTGGAAGGTGCACAAGAAGGATTGTTCTCCGATTCGGATTGTCACATCCCCTGAGCTTGGGCCTTACTTTGTGATCACCCGTGACATACCTCCTGGGACACTCCTCATCACTGAGCTTCCGGTTCTCGTGAATCCTTATAAAAGCGCTGATGATTTTAAATCCTGTATTTCATGCCGCTTAATCCTCCCATCGAGGCAATGGACATGTTCTAAATGCTCAACACCTTTCTTTTGCAGCCAATCCTGCTCAATGGTAATTCGATCATTCGATGTACCTATAATTATTGTACCCTATTATAATATATTATACTTTATTTCTTTTCAGAACAAAATCCATTCTGAGGTTGAATGTAGCATTTTATCGAAATGCAGTGCAAAGCAAAAAGAAAAAATTTGTAACACCCCTAACATGATGGTGATGTACCTTAGAGCTCTACATTTGAAAAATACTGACCCTCAGACTTGGGCAAAGGTTCTGGACATCCGTGGAGCGGACCAACCCAAGCCTGGAGATTTGGACGAGAATGACAAATGGTTTATCCGAAAAATTCTACCCCTTCTCGGGGAAATGGGTGTTGGATATGAAGAGGACATAGCCAAGTTAAAGGGGATTAACCAGCAAATAGGGATTTGGGAACAAAGTGTGATTTCTCAGAATGGAGGACATGGGTAAAATTAAAATATTAAATATTCATTTTCTATTCTTGAAATTCAATCTAATAATACTTTTAACTCTGAATCTAATTAGTGAGAGTGATATTATCTATTTGAGAGCTAGCAACTTTGTCCAAAATTGCTTCCCAAACTGCACTCCAATAATTGGCAAAGGCCCCGAATTCAAGTTGGAAATACGGACAACTCTCGGGATCAAAAAGGGTGCTATCCCCTCAATTGATTATATACGAATATCCAATGGGATTGGGGTAATTTACCGCCAGCACAAGCACTTTGATTTTAAAGGGGCTTTGTGTATTTGTCCAAGGTACGTGGTATAATTTTAAACAAAACTATGATTTTTACAACTCAAGCCATTACAGATGCACGGATCCCACTGGGACAGAGCTTGGTACGATGCTATCTGCTGTCAAATGCACAGAACCGAATTGCAATGAAGGATATCTACTTCCTGTGGACGTCAAGGACATGGAGGAGAACGCTCCCTGGCGTTGTAATCGGTCTGGATGCCAGGGAGAGCTCACCTGGAAAGCCATTAATGATATGATCCAACAATTGAATACTTGTGTGAAAAACTTCATCTTGAATGTACGTTTGGGGGATGTCAATGTGAAGAGTACGGTAGGGCTTTTGGATTCCCTCAAACAGTTCGTTCATCCAAACCACTGGCTTGTTCTCTCATTCCAAAATCAGATGATTGATAAAATATTACCAAATATGATTGAAATTGGAAAGAAATCACAATTTTCCATACCACAAATCCAAATGTACATTTCGATGATTGAAGACGTACTGAAGATGACCGAGTTAACTGCACCCGGTCTTAGCGTTGTGAGAGGTACACATTACTCAATCAGTATTTAAATTCTTTATTAATCTGTCTGTATAATCTGATATAGCTCTCCTCTGGAACAATCTTCTTACTCTACTTGTGCCAAAATTGGCTGGGATCAAATTTGGGCAAGACCCATGCGATAAAGAGATGGAAGAAGGATTTAAAAGGAGGGTAATTGAAGCTGTGGGCCAACTCCGTTTAATTGCAAAATTCTACCCCAAGACTTGGCCAGCTCAATATAACCAAATTTTGAAGATAATTCTACCTGAACTCCAATTCTAATTTCATCCTCGTATGGAGTAATGTACCCTACTAATAATCTACGAGTACTTGTATATATTTGATTATTTTGTATCCAGATTGCAAACTCTGATTTGCCTGAAAGATTATTTAATATAACATCGTTTTGTACTTCAATATAATACCTAGTATCTAACTAATAACTATTTATGAATTATGAGTTTATAAGTAATATAAAGTAAATGGTAAATGAGTAATGACTCTTCCTCAATATCATATTCATGAAGCTCGAAATTAAAAGAATATAGAGTATCGGTATTAACAAATTGTTAATTTATTTCGGAAAGTCTTTATCTTTTTGATTTATGATTTTTGCGATTTGTTAAATAGAAAAGTAATTAATAAAAAGAATATTAATTTATAAGGATGAGTAAACGGTGTTTGAAAAGAACTTTGGATTATCAATTTATCATTAATTATACTTAGGATTAGAATTAGAAATAGACCCAGGTACGCTTTCAATTTTAAAATTGGTAATTTTGCAGCTCGTCATCCAGCAATTAATTTAATAGGATCACAAGGGCTTAATATCAGCGAAAAGAATTAAATAGTAATTAGCACAATAATCAATTAATTGTCAAATATTTTAATTTAAAAACAATTACATTTCATGATCGTCCTAATTGACCGAATGATTTATAAGTACTATTAGTATTTGAGTTTTGGTTCCGCTTAATTTCATTTAGTTTTAAGCTTTCATATCATTAATAAATTGAACAAAACTAAAATTCATTTAGGGATAATCAAAACTAAAAGAAACTTAAATTAAATTTAAAATGAATTCAAAGTTGTAGGAAGCCCAGAGTAATTACTAATTAGTCCCATGCTTAGCCTTCGATGAGAGATTGAATTTCGGAAGGGGTCCAGGTATCAGGATAACATTTTGCTATAGGCAAGAGTTTTTCAATGACTCGGGCTGTCCGCCTCCTTCCCGCAGCCCTCTTCTTAAAATCCGGCTCCTTTAAAACTCTATTTTTAAGCCCATTGACGAGGAAATCCAAAAGAATCCCTGAAAATTTTTAATTTTTAATTAAAATTGTAAAAAAACAATTCACAATTCACATACCTCGTGGCCGACTTAATCCTGGATCAATCACCTCAGCCATCTTGAGGAGATGCTCAATCATTGCGATGTGGAGATTCAACCGTAGAAGGGAGAATTCCATCTCTTGATCCATCATTTGAGAATTTAGCTCGTAAACCAACTCCCTTTCAAATCGAAGGACAAGGTAATGGTTGGGGTGTAGATTATTTCTGAGATTCTCCCAAAATTCTTTGGTTTGCACGACATCTTCAATTGGGACTTGAAATGTGGCAATGTTACCATCAAATCTCGAAGTGATTTCTTCTATATCGGTCCAAGTGGATCCCATCCCCTCGCATCCAGTATCCAGCACCCGGTTACAACGCCAGGGAGCGTCATTAGACATGTTCATAGGGTCCACCGGAAGTAGATATCCTTCTTCGCAATCCGGTTGAGTGCATTTGACGGCAGATAGCATCGTACCAAGCTCTGTTCCAGTTGGATCCGTGCATCTATTTAATAGTTATTTATTTAGAATTAGTTGAACAAATTAGTACTACAAATTAGAATTAAATGTGGCCTACCTTGGACATATACACAAAGCCCCTCCAATATCATTCATTATGTGCTGTCGGGCTATTGCTCCCAACCCATAGGATACTCCCATATAATCAATTGAGGGGATATCACCCTTTTTGAGCCCAACAGTTGTCCTTATTTCCAGCTTGAATTCCGGGCCTTTGCCAATTATTGGAGTGCAGTTTGGGAAGCAATTTTGAGTCAAATTGCTAGCCTCCAAATAGAGCATGTAGCTGCCGTGAGTCGTCCTGTTCAAAAGAACAAAGTTACCTAAATATAGCATTAGCAAATTAAGTTATTAACATACTTGTGATCCTCATCTGGAGAATCCTCACTCCTTAACACAATTACTCTTTGCTGGATAATCCCCTGCAATTTGGTCATGTCTCTTTTAAATTCTGAACCTTTTTCACCGAGAAGTGGAAGAATCTCTTGGATAAACCATTTAAGATTCTCAGAGACATATTCAGGCTTATATTGATTTGCTCCACGCAACTCCAAAACCTTTTCCCAAGCATCGGGGTCACTATTCTTCAAATGTAATACTCTGATGTAGCCCAAATTCGCCTTTAAACAAAGTTTATTCTTTTGTTCCATGCTGCATTTGGATAGAATTCCACATTCGAACCCGGAATGGACTTTATTCTGAAATAAACAAATATTGCAATGAATATAAACAAGAATTAATTAACTTGAAAGGGTACCATTGAGCAAGATAAGTTGCAGAAGAAGGGTGTTGAGCATCGGTGACATGTCCAAGGTGCAGATGGAAGAATTGAGCGGCAAGAAATACAGGATGGAGGGACATCTTTTAAGATTACAAGTGGATTGGCGAGAACCGGAAGTTCAGTGAGGAGGAGACTCCAAGGAGTGAGGTCGCGGGTCGCTACAAAGTGAGGACCAAGCTCAGGGGAGTTGACAATTTGAATTGGAGGACAATCCTTCTCGTGGTCCTTCCAGTGAGACCTAGAAATATATAATTGAATTAATGGCAATGCAATAATCATATCTTTTATCTAAATCATTCACTTTATCTAAATGTAATATAATTGGTCAAAAATTAATAACAAATATTTTTAATATCAAAATTGAATTAATTACAAACAATATAATGGTCTACTAACTCACTTTTGGTGTTCAATTGAGCAATAATAGATACCGCGGCAATCAGAGCAAGATTTTTCGGCAGGAGCTAGACACAAGGCACACATCTGGACACACATAATTAAAAAAGTTTATTTTAAGTATATGTAATTCATGCCAATTTTAATGAGCTGATTAAGCCAAATTCTGGGTGTACCTTTTTGGAAGCTCCAAATTCCGGAAGAGAATCGCGTATTTCCGTCAAATCCATCATAAACGATGATGCTTACAAAGTAGACAAGAGTGGACAGGTGGACAAGTTACTGAGGTCAACGTTGATGAAGGTGACGATGTCAATTCGCTAAGATGTGGACAACTTTTTAATCAAAATTCAATCGCTCGGATTTTTTTTGGACTCTTCCTGAAATTAGATTTGATCCGGGCGGAATTTAGGGATTCTTGAATCATCGAATTTCCGTTTTTTTCGGTTTCTGCAAAAATCCTTGAATTTTGATTAAAAAGTTTGACATTTTAGCGTAATTACCTCGTCACCTTCATCCTCGTTGACCTCAGTGGGTCCTCCAGGTTTGTGACTACCGTTGGAGATGGATTTGTCAGGGATTCGCGAAACAATTCCGGATGTTGGACAAGTTGGAGAGCCTCCCAAAAAAAGGTGGGTCGAGAATTTGCCATTTTTTTAATTGATCCACGTCATTAAATTAAATTAATTATGTTTAATTGGATCCAGGTGTGTGCCGTGTGTCAATCCCCTGCTGACAAGTCATGTGGTGCTTGCCATCAAATTGATTATTGCTCGGCTGAACACCAAAAGTATAGTAATTTTAAAAAGCCTTTCCAAATTCTAGCAAAATTGCAAATTGAATATGCCAAATTCTTTTTTCTTCCAGGTCTCATTGGAAGGTGCGCAAGAAGGATTGTCCTCCAATTCGGATTATCAGTTCACCCGAACTTGGACATCATTTCGTGGTCACCCGTGACCTACCTCCTACGACTCTCCTCCTCACTGAGCTTCCGGTTCTCGTGAACCCTTATAAAAGCGCTGATATTATTCCATCTTGTATTTCATGCCGCTCATTCCTCCCATCGAGGCACTGGACATGTTCTAAATGCTCAACACCCTACTTTTGCAATCAATCCTGCTCAATGGTACCCCTCAAATTATATTGTGCAATAATTCGATATATTTGACCATAAATTATGCTCTTGATTTTATTTCTTTTCAGAATAAAATCCATTCCGAGGCTGAATGTAGCATTTTATCGAAATGCAGTCCACAGCAAACAGAAAAAATTTGTAACACGCCTAACATGATGGTGATATACCTCAGAGGCATACATTTGAAAAATACTGACCCTCTCACTTGGGGAAAGGTGTTGGAGTTGCCTGGAGCTGATCAATTCAAGCCTGGAGATTTGAATGAGAATGACAAGTGGTTTATCCGAAAAATTCTTCCACTTGTCGGGGGAAATGAACAAGGATATGTAACGGATATTGCCAAATTGAAGGGGATTGACGAGCTAAAAGGGATTGGGGATGAAAGTGAAGGAGGACATGGGTAAAATTAAATAATTAATTTCTTAATTTTTGGAATTTTAATTAATTGGAATTAAATTAAAGGGAGAGTGATCTTATCTATTTAAGAGCTAGCAACTTTGTCCAAAATTGCTTCCCAAACTGCACTCCAATAATTAGCAAAGGCCCGGAATTCAAGCTGGAAATAAGGACAACTGTGGGGCTCAAAAAGGGTCAAATCCCCTCAATTGATTATATACGAATATCCAATGCGATTGGGGCAATTCACCGACAACGAATGCAGCTGGATTTTAAAGGGGCTTTGTGTATTTGTCCAAGGTAAACCATTTTTACAAAACCCATGATTTTTAAAATTAAAACAAACTAAGATTCAATTAATACTCTTACAGATGTACGGATCCGACTGGGACAGAGCTTGGTACGATGCTATCTGCCATCAAATGTATGGAACGAAATTGTAAGGATGGGTATCTACTTCCGGTGAACCTCGAGGATATGGCGAAGAACGCCCCATGGCGTTGTAATCGTGCTGGTTGCAAGGGGAAGGGATTAACTTGGGCTGCAGTTGATGACATGTTCCAACAATTGAATAATGCTATAAAATACTTCTTCTCGCAAGCGGATTCACCTTTTTGGGATGCGGAACTAACAACAATTTTTTTCGACTCCTTCAAAAGGTTCCTACATCCAAACCACTTCCTCGTCCTCGTGTTCGAAAATCAAACGATTGGTAAAATGTATTCAAATATGGTTGAATTGGGAAAGAAGAAAGAAAAATTATCCATACCACAAATCGAGCTGTACATTTCAATGATTGAACACGTGTTGAAGATGACCGAGATAACTGCACCCGGGCTCAGCATCGTCAGAGGTTCAAATCTCAAAGAGTTTTTATAAATTCCATTATTTCTCTAATCCTAAAATGTAAAAATTCTATATTGTGACCAGGTCGCCTCTGGAACCATCTTATTACTCTACTAGTGCCCAAATTGGCTGCGATCAAATTTGGGCAAGACTCATGCGATAAAGAGATGGAAGAAGGATTTAAAAGGAGGGTAATTGAAGCTTTGGGACAAGTCCGTTTAATTGCAAAATTCTACCCAGCGTGTTTTCCAACGGAAGATAACGAAATTATAAAGGTAATTCTACCTGAACTCGAAGTCTAATTTAATCCTCGTATGTACGGATAGTACTAGGTAGTTACTACTAATATGCAACTACAAGTACATGTCTATTTTTAATTAGTTTATATCAAATTGGCAAACTTTGATTTGCCAGTAAGATTAGGTTAATTTATTATTTATTTGTTAAAATCCATTATAAGGATATTGTAGGTACCAAATGTTTAAATTGTACTTTTTACTGCGATACTTTGTTAAATAATAAAGAGTTAATTAACTATCTAATTTATGATTTTTTAATAATAGACAGTAAATGTTAAATGGATCTAGGACTAGGTATAATCTAGGGCCTATAATACTGTAATAGGGGTAGGAATCGGATAGTACCTATTAAATAGAATTACAAATTGTTAATTTATCTCGGAGAAAGATGTATCTTTTTTATTTCTTTTTGATCTTTACAATTTGTTAAATAGAAAAGTAATTAATAAAAAGAATAT
>JAAZTK010002680.1:0-10714 GCA_036507255.1 Megalothorax incertus | reverse complement strand
ATTAAGAGCTGTCCTGAGGGTGTATGTGGGAAAAAGTAGGCATATCCAACCCATCCAACGAGAAGAAAAACGAGCATGACAATAAATAAAGTAGCAATGACTCCCCCAGCGCTCATTCCACCTCCTCCGTTTACTACTTTAACTCTTTGGACGGTAGAGGAGGAGGGTGACTCTGGGAAATGATTGCCGTGTGATAGGTCATGCTCGTATGAACGATGATTGTCCACATCAGTATTAAAATCAATGTGATGATAATCCTCTGTTGTTGTAGGCCGAGAACATGCAAGAGTCGTATTTTTTTGATTTTTTTCACAATCTCTTACAACCCATTCTTGTCGATAACGGTCCATACCATCAGAGCAGCGTCTAACTGAATCACACCATACACACTGAAGAAAAAAAGTAAAACAAATAAATGCATTTAATTTGATTATCAAATTTTGATACAATATATTTCTGATAACTTACAGTAAAGTTTGTTTTGGATTGAACACACGAGTTGCATGTATTAAAATTAAGGCATGTTGGAAAAGGTGTAAAAATAATTGCAGTTCCATTCTTAATTTCATTTCCTCCATTTTTCAATAGATCCACTCGAGCATACTCGTAAATCGTCTTTTGCTTGATAAATATGAGCAATTTGTCCCGGATATAAGCTTCAGATAGGCCGACTTTTACTGCATTTTATTAGGAAATTAAATAAAATTAACAATTTTGAATTTAAAATTTAAAATAGTCAGAACCTGGATGGTTTGTATCGTTGATTTGAGAAATCGGGATCGGAATTGATTTGTACGCAAACAGGATTGTCCCATTGGCAAAGAACGTTGCTTGGAAAGTAAAAGGTTTGTCCGGAGTGTCTTGAAGATGGATCCCCGTCCATTCGACAGTTAGCTCAGTATCTGGAAAAAGTGCAATTTGGTAAAAAATGATTTTTAAATAAAATTAAATACAAAATAAAAAAGCTTTCAAAGACTACATAAATTGCATTGCATTGTATTTACTGTATAAATATAATCTAGAATCGAATCTAGACCTCAACTACGGATAATTGTGTATATTTAAGATTATACTCGTATATGCAAAAATATCGTTATATGGATTCAGATTTACCACAATATTTTTGATAACTTCTGCAGCGAGAGAGTTAAATATAAATAAATTAGTGTATTTCACTTCTTAATCTTATTATAAGATTTTTTAATTTAAAAAATGCAGCTGCACTGGAAATTTTTCAGATTTAAATAATAGCAATTAATTAGTATTAGCAAATATTCTTTGTAGCTGCTATACGGATATATTTACGAAAGATAGACTAAATTAAATTAAAGTTAACAAACCTGTTGATGCATATCGGACTGAAGAACTGTTGGACAAGCTCGAATCGAAATTCCCCATAAGTGGTGCAGCGTATTGTGTTGCGGCGAGCCAGGAGTGGATTTGATCTCCGAGATATATAAAACCACCTGTAGCAAGTGTCACATTCTTGATCCGATGTCCGTAATAAGGCAATTCAAATCCCTACAAAAAATTTAAAATATAATGATATTAAAATATCAATTTGCCATATATTTATTAAGGGTATTTACGAGAATAAGAGTAGCAGCTCTTCTGTGCGAATTTGAAAGCATTTCGTGGACTTTTGTATGATCCTTTTTGTCCAAATCAATCCATAACCCTTCTCCATTCTGTACAATGGACCAGCTATAATATTTGTCCGAATTGCTGTTCGTCTCATTGTCCCTTTGCTATAAAATTCAAGGAAATCATATATCATTTTATCATAATATTGTAATTATATAAATACCGTCGTGTAATTCTTCTGCTTTAGTTCATCCTCTGAAGGGTAATTCCACGGGAATTTCAACTCGGGTGAAGGAGGTTCCCCAAAAAGGTTCGGTTTATTCTTCTCCGTTGATGGGGCTGGAGGGATTTGCGTGGCATTTAACCAAACATGTACTGGAGATTCTGTAGAGAGATTTATTGCTGATGAAGAGGTGGACGCTGTTGACACCGAGCTCACGGATGATGAGACGGTAGTACTCGGCAGAGGGATATCAACATGGGTAATTTCTTTAACTTCAGATTCTCGTTTCTCTCGTCTTAAATTTAAAGGCACAATTTCATATTTAATGATTTCCCCTGATATGGGATCTCTCTCGTGAAAGGTAGGGACATCTCCAACCAAATAGGAATCTGTAAAAAACAAAAAAGAGAGAATTTAGTAATACTAATGAATCACGATGTACCCTAGAATTATATCAATCCTTTTAGAAGTCAAGTACGAAGACCTGTGGGGCCTGTACCTTTTATCTATTAGGGTACAATAGGTAATATTAGGTATCTACTCCTAGTACCAGGTACGATATAATGTCAACAAACTTTAATTGAGATGACTCATGGGATCTAATTTTAAAATATCTTTAAAATAATTTAGAATATATACTGTACAGGTAGTTGTAAAGTAAATCATTTACTTCATAATTAGAGTACCTAATTATTCCATTGGGGAATTGTATTTAAAATTTAAATGCAGCCTGTAGGGTATTGAAAAAGCATCAAAAATAATCACTCAGGATCAATTTACGTTCAATGCAATGTAATGCGTAAATGGAACACTTGAACAATTGCTGCAATTAGAAATATTTTATAAAATTGATTAAAAATAAGTGTAGTAAATTGTAAAGGAAATACGCTGTAATTGGCAATAGATAATTATAGGCCGAGTAAAAGGAAAAAAAAATTTTTGAAACGTATTGAATTTAAATCTTTTTGACGCAATGCAATGCACTGTAAAATGCAAATATGTATGTAAATGTATTACCTGGATAAAGTGGGGATTTGATGGAATCGGAGAATAATCCGGGTAGAAAAATAGCACCAAAAATAAAAATAAAATTTAATTTTGCCATTTTGCAGAAATTTTCCCTTTTCCTCGAGCTCCTGCTGATCACTGAACCTACACAAAAAGACCAACTTCGCAGAATGTATTTCTTCGCTCAAATCCCGTACAAATCAAAATTCTTATTTTTAAAGTGACTTCAAATTTTTAAGTGGTTTTTAAATCAATTTTTAAACGTTCATCAATCTAATGGTTAATTAACTCGAAGATTGCATGCCGTAATCAATTAGAGGTAAGATAATCACGTCCTTTTATCCAAATTTTAAATTTAAAGTGGGTATAAACAATTGATTTAAAATTTAAATGCAATATTTTGTTTTTTGTAGGAAGCTCGGTCGACTCTTAACTGTTAATTAGAGGTAATTAATTATTATAAACTCAATTAAGAATCTTCAAAATCACTTCTATATTTGATTAATTATTGTTGTTTTATTTTATTTTAGGATATTTGCCGTTAAAGACTCGGAAAGGAATTCTTTGCGTTGGTTTAAAACAGTCCAAATTGACACTTTAAAGTTTGATAAATTGACATTCCAATAATGGAATAATGCGAAGGAATCATAAGATGAACACTACAGAAGATATCCCAGAAGATAATCAGCAAAATATTGAAAAAGAAGTTGATCCAAGCACAACGATGACAGACACATCCGAGAGGGTTCACATTAATAGGCTCAAGAATCGGGATGAAGTTAGTAGAAGCTTTCAAATGGATAAAAAATTATCCAGGTTTCCCCACAGCGTAAGCACTTCTAAATTATGTTGCACTTTTATTGCCAACTAACTTTGTTTTAATATATTTAGGTCGTATGGACTCGTGAGTTGAATAATAATTTGATACAGTTTAACGAACGTGTTTTATGTAGGTACACCATTAAATCATAATGTTATTGTATTTTCCCTTTATAGCTATTCCACTGCTTACTTGGTAAGTTTTTCAAATTCATTTATAGTAATTCCAACTTCCAATGCGATTAGATTTAGATTCGTTTGATTATATAGCCAACTTTAAGGATTAAGATTCTCGAGTAGAGTTGCCTTTTAAAGCTATACCGAGCAGCAGAAGTGCAGAATGTCCCAATAAGCTTATGAATACGAGTATATAATACAAATTACATGTTTTAAATTGCATAAATGCAATCCCCCGTCAGCATATTTGCTTATTAGACGCCTTAATTAGATAAATATACGAAGTATGGTACATAAGTATCATGATCCTAACTCCTGAGCAAGAGAGAGTGAGAATAAAGTGGTCAATTAACCAAGCATAACTTGAGATCTATTTGATTACATTTACTAGTAAAATACAAAATCAAATGCAATGTAGCCAGCTTAGAATACTGTATAGTGTAAATGGGTACTTTAACTAGCGAGTCGAGTATAGTATAGCGATGTAATTTAGGATATGAAACTTGCAATTCTATTAATTTAATTTTTTAAATTTTATCATGCAGGCTTTTCCCTTTTGTGGGTAAGTATACTACTACTTTTAATATAAGATTACAATGCAATGTTTAATTCTATTTCAAATAAAGGTCATATGGGGATATGCTATACAAATGGAGTAATACGCGACTTTGCTGGTCCATATACTGTAACTGAAGATAATATGGCATTTGGAAAACCTACAAAATATTGGATTTTAAATATAGGTACCCTGAATTGATCTAAATGTATATCAAATACTATTTGTGTATCGTAAATTCATTTGTAGATCGTGTAATGAAGAATGTAGAGGACTGGGGCCAATACAAAGATATGGACAAGGCTGAAATCTGGGATCGATCCGTTTACAAAGCTTCGGAAGTCTACAAAGAACGAATGCATAACTTGTTTTGTGATAATTGTAAGTACTACAAATACTTTCAGTTTAAACTCTTGATTAATTTATGCTAATTTAATATTTTTATTTCATTGAAGGTCATTCCCATACTGCTATGTAAGGAATAAGGATGCATTAATTTCCTTTTAATCTCAATTGATAATTTTTTTTCCTGACCAATTTAGGGCTCTTAATAAAATGAAATATGGAGGATCTAGCAGTTGGAATATGTTTTGGCTTGCTCTGTAATACACATTACATTAAATTGAAAGTGGAATTCTATTAAATATAATCAAAATCTTTTTATATTTCTAGGTATATGCTGATATATGGAAAGTACGTCTCTTTAGGAGGGTTTGTAAAATCCTGGCTACCCTTTGGAATCATCCTAATTTTAATAATTTGCCTATCGGTATTTCTTTGAGTCAAGTTTTATGATGGAATAAAATCCTGTAAATAATCATATTTCCCAAATAATAATAAAAATTACGCAGTGTCATCAGATTAGGATTAGTATTAATTAGTCCTAAGTACTGTAAAACATTTAACTTTTAAGATGTTATTTTTACAAATAATTTTATTGCCTACATATACAATATGTTTTTATTGTAATGTTTTGATATTTTGAAAAGGTACGATAGATCATAGGTATTAGGTAGGTAGCTTTTAAAAGTTTAATAAGATAGATATACCTATTTATTTCATAATATCAGATGTAAAATATAGTAATTTCAATAGTACGATATAATATCAATAATAATTGATATGTAATATTAATATGTATGTTTTGGATAGAATACCAACAAGAAATAAAGAAATGATATTTGATCTTATCATTGGAACTTTTAAATTGTCTTATCTTTGTCATTTGATATTCATAATTTCATAAGTCAGTAAGACTTAACTTTAAAACTCGTAGGACGCATCTGTTTTGATTATTTTTGTTAATTAATGGTATTAGCTATCGAGTATTGATAGATTTGTTGGGCTTATGGAGATGTTTAATATGAAAGTATCGGTATAGAATAATAGGACTGTAGGATGGAAGATTTATGTATTATAATATCTAGTAATGGTTAATGAGTGCACAAGGTCAATGTCAAGGGATTGTGCTTGCTACTACAGATATAATCCGGATTCCCAAACTGGAACTCGACTGAAAGATCCCTCAATAATTGCATTGCCCCATTTATAAGTTCCATTGAAGGTTACACATCTGAATTTTCAAATTCTAAAATGGATCGTCGATTAATAGAATGTGTTCCCAATTTTTCTGAAGGGAGGGATAAGGAGGTTTACATTAAGCAGATTTCATTATATTGTAAATATTTGATTTTTTAGAGCTAATCTCATAATTTGGGAAATTCAGGTAATCGAAAAGATCGCGGATGCAATTCGGAAAACAAAAGGAGTGAGCCTTCTTGGCGTTGACCCGGTATGAGCTATCCCGATACTTTGCATCAAATTAATCCTAAGCATATAGAAATGTTTAATATTCATTAACAATTATATTTATAATGCACAGGGAGCATCAACCAATAGAACAGGTACCTATTAAATTTAAACCAGCTAAAGAAATTGGAAAATTTGACACATTTGATTAATGCTTCAGTCTATACCTTCGTTGGAGATCCAGATGCGGTCATTGAGGGAGCTTTCAATGCGGCGAAGGTAGCCAAAGGACTGATTGACATGACCAAGCACAAAGGCGAACATCCTCGTTTGGGGGCAATGGGTACATAAAATTAAATTATCAAATTTGAGTTGAAGGAAGAATTGAACTTTTTTAATATTTTTTTCTAGACGTTTGTCCATTTATTCCTGTTCGGAATGCAACTATGAATGGTATAATATCTCATTTTCCTGAAATAATATTCATAAAGTTAATGTAGTAATATGCGAATTATCCAACACGAATTTTTAGATTGCGTCGACTGTGCGAAAAAGCTTGGAGAAAGATTAGGTCGAGAACTTGAAATCCCAATATATCTTTATGGATTTGCATCTGTGCAGGGTTACCGGAAATCAGTGCCCCAAATCAGAGCTGGGGAATATGAAGCAATTCCAGATAGGGTAACTGCAATAAATGGACTCTTTAATTAAAAGATTTCATTGAAATTATTTTGAAAGATTGTCACGACGGAATGGGCGCCTAATTTTGGACCTGGTAAATTCATTCCAAGTTGGGGAGCAAGCTTGGTTGGGGCAAGGTAAACTCATTTTACCCGATGCATTTACGAATCATTCACATAATTAATTATATATTGACTATCGTATATTTAGAAAGTTTCTACTGGCTTACAATATTAATGTCCTATCAACAAAGGAGCAAGCTCACCGAATTGCCCTGAATTTAAGAGAAGCTGGAAGAGGACCCAAAGAGCCTGGAAAATTAAAGGCGCTTCAAGGGATTGGATGGTGGCTGGAAGAGGTCAAATTGCTAAAATCCAATAAACTATAAATTATCTCATGAACTTTTAGGCAAATATGGCCCAATGCTCCTTTAATATAACGGATCAAGATGTGACATCCCTCCATACCGTTTATGAGGAGGTTTGAAACAAATGTCAAATTGTTTGAATCTTGATTAAATTAACTTCATTGCGTAATACCTATAATTATACAGAGTGTGAGAGAGGCTAAGGAACTGAATATCTCTGTTGTGGGATCTGAATTGGTTTGTTCCGAAATGATTGACATTCAATTTTGATGTCACAAGTTCAAAATTTGCATAGGTTGGACTAGTTCCAGAATCTGCCCTTTTGGAAGCCGCCAAATTTTATGTAAAGAAAGAAAATCTGATGATTCTCGACGACGATCAATTGGTTAGGTTAGTAAATTGTGCTATACGAAATTATAGATACAAAGCTCGTAATTGAGTTTTCACTGTTCAATTTACTTCTTAGGTTGGCCATTGATCGACTTGGACTGAATTCCTTATATCCATTTGATCCAAAGTATTATTTCGTATAATTATAAATTTCAAATAATGCATTTGAGTGAGAGCTTAAATTGTTTAAAACGATAATTTAATTTAGAGAGCGTATTGTTGAATGGAAAGTAAAAGCAAGCGATCCACCAAGGCCCCTTTTGGATGTGTCTGCCTCGGATTTTGTGAAAAAGGTCCGGGAGAGAACATCAGCTCCTGGTACGAATACTTGAATGTCTCATCAGAACAAATTTGACGATTTTTACTTTGTTTTAGGTGGCGGATCTGTAGCAGCTTTTGTAGGCGCTTTGGTACTATATTTATAAAGAATCTCTTCTAATAGCCTACTAATTACGATCATAATAATACTATTTGAAAAAATCCAGCTACAAAGTATGTAAATGATTCCAAGAAATCAGCTTTCCCAAAGATATGGATAAAGATTTCATTGGCGTCTTATAATCGCATGAGTCAATATAGGCCCAAATTGGCTTTCTTTCTTATAGTTAATGAAGTTGCATACAATATATAAACATCAAGCGACTAATTACTATTTTACATCATTTAATTCAATTATTCAATGTAAAGCTAAACTTTTAAATCACTGATGTTTTATGATTGGATCCTTTTATTATTTTAATTAAATGCATTTAAGAATTCCTCCGAATTACGAGATTTCCTTGAATCTGAATCTCTCCCTTTCCTAATTCTGCTTGCTTACCCTATAATATACCATGCTTAAGATTAATTATCTTTTAATTCTAATGAAATGATTGAAGGCATTCTAACACTTATTGTAGCTTAATGGCAATTATGCGAATAATTTAATTGAATTACATTTAATTTGCTTTTTCAGGGAGCATCTTTGGCCAGGTAAGACTTAATTAATTCTAGATTAGATATCATACAGATCTTTACCATTATTTTTGGATTTCTTAGCATGGTTGGACTTTTGACCTTTGGAAAAAGGCAATGGGAACATCTTGATGAACAAATGCGAGTCTTAATTCCTCCAATATACAAATGTGTGGACAGGCTTCTTCCACTGGTTGAAGAAGATACAAAGGCTTTTGAAGTCTATGTTGTAAGTGTGATTTATCCTCAGAGTTTTGGCTTAAATAAATTGTGAAAATTCACACCGTCAAATGAGGACTGTGCAAAGAGAGAAGATCCAAAGCTAAGATGACTATTCAAAGCTTGCTGTCAGGCTGTCACGCTCTATATCCTTTCAAGCTATCAGTGTCATTCGAATAGATATTTAACGTTCTCATATTTTTTAAAAAACAAAGGCATTGAGAAATACTTGTTTTCTTCCAGGAAGCAGTCCGAGAAACAAAAGATGACAAGTCGCCAAAGGCTCAGGATGCTTTACTCAAAGCTATAAATGTCCCTCTTCAGCTAGCGAAGGAATTATCTTCACTTTGGGATTATGTAGGTTTTTTAGAGGAATTTTAGGACTAATAGAAAATAATTAATTCTTCAACAGGTGGATAAATTAAGCTATATTGGAAATACAAATTGCAAGTCAGATATCCAGGTATGTCTCGAATTAATGCTCATTTTTTGGTATTCTCAAATATTTAGCTTTATTAATCTGTATCACACATCAAGGCTTCATACAATTCTTCAGCATTCTTTATAAAGTTATCTTATATCGTAAATACTATAAATTAGCTGTATAGGTGTACGCATTTAAAATTTATAAGTAAAATATGCAGATAACTAAACATATCGCAACCTATCAACACTAAATCAAGATGATATATTCCGTTTATAACAACAAAATCAAATACAATACTCTAAAGTTCCAAACCATTTCCTATCAAATATATTAGAACTTATTGCAAACCCTCGTGTGTCTTTCTAAAACTAATTTAATTATCTAATATCGTAGAAGGGTAATTTGATAAATCGACAAAAAAACTAATACTATCAATTATAGAATTAGTGACTTAATTAAAACAATTATCTTGTCCTAAGTCTAATTTATAGGCACATATCCGCTCATCCTCAATTTGATTGCACTCTGAAAAACTCCATACTAATTGAATTACACAATTCCCTGCAATATATATGAATATTCAACTCTCGATTAGACTATTAGATATTCTTCGTCTACTTTAAATTTTATAAGTTTAAATTAGTCTGATTTTACTTAAATAACAATAATTATCGTAGTACAATAAAAGTAAATTAAAGATATCTTACAATAGGTAATATAATATGAATTTGATTTATAAGATACCGTATACATCATTCTTAATATTAATTAGTCCAATTTAAAGAAAAGTGCACTATCAACAATACAAAGCGGAAAGAAAGTAATATTGACAAAGAAGATTGATTCTAAAATTGATCTAAAAGTAGTATAACTTCAAAAACTATTTTATGTAAAACTAAATTTAATTTTAGCGATTTTATTCTAAAATCCAACCCCAATTAAATCATATTCGTATTGCGTAACATTTCTTATCTCACTATTAAATAATTAGGTAATTTACAAAAATAAACTTTCGCATTATATCTTTTTTTAAACTAATTATAAGATTCAAAATAATTAAAACTCTCTACAGGTTGGAGTCAAGTGCATCGAGACTGGGGTGTATGGGGCGAGATGTAATGTTCTCATAAACTGTGTCTCTCTACAGGTTCTTAAAACTCTTTTACATTATAAAATTCTATCATCAAAAAAGTTACTTAATTAACTCGTCGTGTAGACTCGACCACCTCCTAATTATTCATTTCTTTTCACAGGACTCCGAGTTGAGGCGTCAAATTGTCCACGAGGCGAACGAACTGTATGAGTCTGCAAAAAAGAGAGCAGATGAGATTATCAAACGGCTTGAAGAGTCGAAGGAGGAATAGGGATTTAAGTAAATTAATATGTAAGATAAAAAGTAGACCATTCTTCAGAATTCCAAGTAGTAGTAGGTAGGGTATGATAAAATGTTATATGAAAAATGGGATTTAAGGAAAGCGAAAGCTGCCACTTTCTTATATGGGCCGAGTCTGTAACTCGGCTGTACCCAACCCCCTTAATAATACTGATAATGAAATGATA
>JAAZTK010002679.1:0-10715 GCA_036507255.1 Megalothorax incertus | reverse complement strand
TGGGTACATCAAGTGGTTTGGCTCTCGTTCGACTTTGTGTACCTACTTGTCTATTATTTATTCTAGCTCCTCGGGAGAGTTAAGGTTTGTCAACTTAATAATTTAGTAGCAACTATAGTCTACGTTCGCCCTCAAGAAATCCGAGGTTCGCCGTTCAGCGAATGGGGATTTTTAGAGCTCTGCCTCTTTTTTTTCGGAGACTCTTAAAGCACTTTGGGGTTTTTATAGCCCTTTATTTGATGGGGGAAGTGATAAAATGTTGGGCGGATTCAAAAGACTCTTTATTCCTTCGTTCTACCCGGTTTTACCCGGTTTTACCTGTTCCTTTTATCAGGGGGAGGAGTACTAGGACATCCACATACTATTTCTGACAGCTTATTTTATCCTCGGAATTTATGTTTGTTTCCCTCGGTCCTTTTATTAGATTCCTCCCGGAGCTTTTATCTCTGATGGCCTAGAAGGCGGCGTATAACTAGGAGTATTCCGTAGTGGTTGGGGCGTCCTCATTTCCTGCCATTTTAAATATGTATGCCTGAATAAATATGAATTTTAGGAATTTCGTCGTGTTTATTTTGTACAATTTTGAAACAAGTTGGAGGTATTTGGAGCAAAAAAAGAAGAAGAATGGGGTGTGGTTTCCGTTTTGAATTTATATAATACACGTGTAATACAAAGGTTTATGGCATTCTAGAGAATATTTATCTTATTGTCGCGCGTCTTGTCTTTCCCAATGAAAGAACAATCCCCCCAAATGAATAAATGAAAGATTAATTGGGCCATTGCATAATTCAGGCTCTATCCTCCGTATGATTGATGTTTTTGCTACAATTCTCTTACCTCCAAACCCCGAAATGAATTATTATACACTTTGCAAGTTCAGCAAATTGGATCTTTTATTCGTAGCTATTTGTAGAATATAAATTACAAGAATAATACTAGTTTTTTAATGAGTCGTGGATTGAACATATCTCGGAAATTGTTCCCGAATTAGATAGATATAAAAATATTTATTGTTGGCAAAAAGCAATTATTAGGTACTTCCAAGTTGAAGAAAGTTGGATGAAAGTTGTAGAGTTTAATCGTAAATTGGAATATCATTGCACATTGTGCGTCTGTGACTATACTCGTATTACATAGGGTTAATTGTATTTTTTTTGGTACAAAAGTAAATTGGATCCCTCGTTTGAGTTTCCAATTCGCAAAAGATTATTTAACTTTGGCTGATTGAAAAATTGTAAGCGGATTAGCCTAGTTTTGCGAGAGTTTGCGAAGAAAGGGACCCTCATCTCATGAGAACCTCCCCGAATGTTGTTTCTTGGTCCGAATTCGGGTGAAAAAGTGTAATTTTATCTCCGCTGACACACCCGAATCCCCATCTCGTTATCTTCTTTTATCTTTCACTGAAAAACTCGTACTTTCTGAATTTACCCTTTTTGATAATTTGCAAATTCAACCCAAACAATTTTGATCCAATTTTGAGAATTTTTGAATATTTCATTTCTCAATTTATTTTTAATTAAATTGAAATCCTATTTAAATATTTTATATCCTGAACCAATTATGCTGAATCATGTTTCTCGAATTCCTCTAATGTACCTACCATACTCATACTTAAACTTAATTGGAGAAAGTGGTTGAATTTTTAATTTCAATTCCGGGGGAGGTTTTGAGAGCCCTTTTAAAGTTTTAATTAATGCATGGAGCGTGTGGGGCCGATGTATGATTTAAAGGGGAGCCCATTTATGCATTAATTTGCATACATTTATTAAGGACTCTAGGAATTTATTAAATATTCTTTCAAGCGGAAGCTTTTCCTCCGACTCCCCCCGTTTAAAACACAGCTCATTTCAATGAGGAGTCCCCGGAGAAAGTGCGGTATTTGCACAGGAGATATCGTATATTATAAATTCGGGGATTCGGGGGAGAAATTCGGATGTTTGGTTCGTTAAATAACTCTGGAGGATTTAAAGGATTAATCCTTCTGCCAACTTCCTCTTAAACCTCCCCCCTTTTATATTGACCTACTCATATTCTCGCTGACAGATCGGATTTAATCCTTGCAGAAATATCCTGTAAATGCATTATTTGTTTAAATATCCGTCTATTTGCATATGGAAGATTCATCCTTCGCGTCTAATCAATCCAAATTCATTTAAATTAATTGGAGAATGCTTGCAATCCCTAGTTTTAAGAAGTATATGGTCTAGAAATATTAATATTAGTTTATAAAAGTGTACATTTAAAAGAAAGGGCTCATCAAAGGGGAACCGCTGTGAATAATCAATAAATTGATGGTATTCTAGAGACTCTTGCGCGTGTATGAACTTATCAATTTCATGATTTTTTTTCTAAATGTATTCTTTTTTTTGTTTTAGGTATTGTAGATTTATTTCTTCTTTTGTGAATCAAAGCTTGAGGAATTCTGAGTCATCCTGAGTGAAAGTATGTATTCCCCGAGCCAGGGTATGATTGAGAGATCAAAGGGATTGCGGGTTTTTCGGGTTTACGTCATTTCCCCCAGTGTGTTAATAATTGAGAAAGACTCTAGGCTCGCTAGACTTTTCAAAGATTTGATAGATATATTGGTTCGGGTAGAGGATTATGATGGAGATTGACATGATAATCTTCTTCTTAATAAAAAGCCTCGTCTGGAGAGATTAAATTCAAACTTTTTCCTTCTTAAGATGGATCCATCCATCTGTCACTCTTCTTAAATTGTATCATATATAGTCTCAAGTTATATCTGAAATCCCTTAAAAGAACCAGGCCAAAACTTGTATAAATTTTGCACAAAATATTAGACGTCTTTAGACTCTTTTTAGCAAATTAAGAAAGTTGATAAAGTTTTAAGATTGATAATTTAAGAGCACTTTAAATCACTTTCGCTTCCAATTTGAATTAATCTGCTGAGAATACAAGCCCCCAAGCATGGGGGGATCTGGAATAAGGATGGCTGAAAGCCTGAAATATTGACAAATCCTTGAAATTCCTTGAAATTCCTCACAAAATCCAATTCTAGCCCTCGAAAGTCGAGCCTGAGACCTGTAGATCCCCTGATTTGACACTCCCCCATTGGATGATGAATGAATTTGTCGAGAGAATGTGTCCCTTGACGTGATGGATTATCTAGACCATTGTCGAGGATTCTGAGGGGTGTCTGAATTTCTTATTATTGTAAAAAACACACTTTTTTCGGGGAATGTGCAAAAAAAAGATTGTAAACGAGCATTAATTCAATACAATTTAGGTACTAATACATACAGCTATCTATGATTGTATGGGTATAAGCTCCACTCATCTATACATAAATTATTATCAAGTTTAAAACACATTTATACATATATTAGAGATAGTATATTGTACTATCTCGTTAAAGGTAATTTTTATCCACTATCTCTCTAATAATTAATGTGTAAATTACATAGTATAGGTATATGAATAGATAAAATAATGTTAAATTCAACTAACAATCATTACAAGTCATTTGCTACTAATTAAGAATACAAGATATGAATTGTACTATATAATTACGAGTATTAGGGAATTCTAAATGTTCAACTTATCATGAATTATAATATGCCCTGTTTAAACCAAAACAAATTAATGAATAAAATATATGATAAATCCAAAGTATTATATAAAGATTTCATTAAAATAAAGGTGTAAAATTAAATTATATTCGTATGTATTAGTAGTGTGTGTATATGAAAAGGCAATTTCCTCTCGAGGTCGATACTCCCCGGCAAGGTGTGTCAAAGCACTTACATTTGGGTACTTGATTAAACCTGGGCCGAATTTGTGTGTATTTTGGAGGAATTAAGTCCTCATTTCCTCCTACGGCCTACGACCCCACGTCAAGCTTAAATTTATGGCTTTTAACTCTGGGGTGAAAGCATTCTCAAGCATTCTTCCGAAGCAAAATGCCTTAAAAACTCCTCAGGTTTTAATGGCCCTTGAGGGATTTGGGTATTTAAAAGACTCCAATCCATGTTTTGTAAATTTATATCAATTTAATTAAGCTCATTGGATTCTTGGATTTGAATTTTTTGAGTATTTTTGAAAAAGACTTGAAAGGATTTGCATTTAAACTTTTAAAGTCTTTGAAATTTAATTAATAAGACTTATTCAAGGGTATTAACTTAAGGGAGATTAATACCCTTATTAAGTCTCCTAAGTCTAATTAAAAGGCATTTGAGGAATGGAATTACTTAAAAATTTGCGTAGGATTTTGGGGAAAGTCTGTAATAAAAATGGTGTGTTTCATAATTAATTTCTCAATGAATTAGTGTTTTTAGTCCTTTTAATTTGGCTCATGTTAAGCACTGTTTTATAAGGTTAATTGTAATCTATTGCGCTCCTGATCATTAAAACTGCCCGAGGCTCGTGGGCTTTTAAAAAAAAAATGCAGTTACAATTTAATTTAAATGTTTTGTGATACAGTCTTATCATTATTCGTATGTAAACCTTACAAGTTACAGATAATATTCTTAAGAATTTAGATTAATATTCGAATGAGACTCGGTCGTCGTCGTCGATCAGCTCCACCGGTATCTTTCCTATTTAAATTACACTATACATAAAGTTGTTGTCCTTTACACTTGAGAAAACAACAATATTCAAGGCCTTTTAAATTCCTATATCTAATTTGTTTTATTGACATTTCCTCAGGAGTAATCCGGCCCCTTTCTGGCTGCCGTAAAATACACTAATCCCCGAGCACTGGACACGCATCAGATTTGAGAGTAGGTGAGTGAATTTACATGTATTTTTCCTATCCGGTGTACATACAGAATTGAATTGAATTGGATCTTAACCCCACATGTTTGGCTGATTTACAATTCAAATTTTGTTAATCTTTCAGCCCAATCTTTCTTCCTGGATTATACTATCTAATTCTAATTGTATGTAGTTGTTCAGTTCGCATCCTGTGATTTACGTCACATTTTTTTAATCCATGAGATCTGCGTTACTCAAAGGATTTCATTGTATCGAGGAAAGACATTATTTGCGTCTTCCGAGTCCTATTTATTTATTATTGGTCCATTGGAGGTCTGACATTGACCTCTGGAGGTAGATTTCTTTCATTTGAACGCATCTCAGCTTAACAATCATATTCCAATTCAATTGTTGAGTTCTATTAGCCAGAAAAAATGACAATTGACACTTGTCTAATAGTTCTGATCTCTCTAAATTGAAGGTGTACAAATTAAAATGGGGAAAAACAATAGCAAACTCAAGCCAGAGATATTGGATGATCTGAGAGCAAACACAGAGTTTACCGGTAAGCTTTCAACTCATTTAAATCAATAATTATTTTAGCCCGTTCGGCTCAATTTAAGAAGAAACGGGCTATAGTGTTTGGTATGTCTGTCCGTCTGCCTGTCCGCACGATATCTCTCGAACGCATTGGCCGATTGACCTCAAACTTGGCACACATGACCCCCATGACCTATCTCCCGTCAAGTTACAAGATGGAGTTCAAAGGTCAAAGGGCGCGGGAGTTTTGAATATTTGAATTTTTCACCGTAATGTATTCTTATGGGACGAAAAATTCAAAATGCCGGAATGTGGGATTTGGTGGGCGGGAAATTTGAATTTTGGGCGGGAAATTTAAAATTTTGGCGGGGAATTTGAATTTTGGGCAGGAAATTCAAAATTCTTTTAAAGAGAACGGGCTTTCTACGCGGTTTAACCGTTTTTATTAATTAAATTGTTTGATTGCAGATCAAGAGATTCAAGAGTGGTACAAAGGGTTCCTCAAGGATTGCCCCTCTGGATGTCTTTCTGTGGATGAGGTGGGGGGTATTCTCATTCCTAATTTGAATCTAAATTGTATTTTTTGTATTGGGGGCAGTTCAAGAAGATTTACGGCAATTTCTTCCCATACGGAGACGCTTCAAAGGTATAACTCTGTATAGATTATTTATCGAGTGTGCCTAGTGTTGCTCATTTACAAGTCGAGGACCCCTTTTCCCCATTTTCGAAGCTCAAAAAGACTTTCGAAAGGTTTAAATGAATTTTTCAGTGAGTCAAGCTCGAGGAGATCCTGTTTAGGAGACATTTGTCCTCTTCCTTGGACTCTAGAGTCTCTGATTAAATTTTTAACGAGTAGTTCTCGGGCCCTTGTTAACGGGTTAGCATTTCAAAGTTACTCCTCGACCTCCTCCGCCTCCTTTTAATTCCCTTTGAGACCCTTGCACATACCTAGTGTAAAGTATTCTGGTTCATAGTGTTTAATGACACCCTGTGAGAAACTTTTTAATGATTTTAAATGAATATAACTCAAATAAAATGTGAGTAATTCAAGCAGGCTTTTTATTATGCATAATTCTGAGAATTTCTGAGCACATTTCTCGAATCCTTTGATGTTTTAAGCCCTTTTGTACGGATATTACTCTGTAAAATAGGATATGGAGTAAACACCCCGATAGGAAACCCTCCAGAGATGGTCCTTGACTTGAAATTTCACTTTGATCTCCTCCTTGAACCTTCCCTGGTCCTTTGTTCTCAATATGAGGGTTGTAAAAGCCTTTAATATTGTAAATTCCAAGCTTGCTATACTCCAGAAATTCGGATAGATCCAAATTCTGTATTTTTGGGAATAATATAAATATTTAAATGTATTTTTAATGTGATCTTTTGTCCATATTCGCCAGTTTGCAGGTAAATCTTTATCAATGTCCATTTAAAATCTATTGTTTTTAATATACTTCTTTAAAATCCTGTCCAGAACACGTATTTAGAACCTTTGATAGCAATTCTGATGGAACGATAGACTTTCGAGAGTTTCTCTGCGCTCTTTCCGTAAGTATTTCTTCGAAAGCATTGCAAAAGCTTGGGTTTTAAATTTAATGTGATTTTGTTTTTTTCCAAAATTCCAGGTGACCTCAAGAGGGAAGGTATGACGGATTTTAATTAATTATGAGGTTTTAATAGCTTTTTTTAAATAAATTCTTTGCAATTTAGCTTGAGGAGAAGCTTCGATGGGCGTTCTCAATGTACGACCTTGATGGGAATGGATATATTAGTAGGCAGGAGATGTTGGAAATTGTCACTGCGATCTATAAGATGGTTGGGTCTGTTATGAAGATGCCCGAGGATGAATCAACTCCTGAGAAGCGTACCGACAAGATATTCCGCCAAATGGACAAGAATATGGATGGTATTAGAATGCAATTTGCTGAATTGTGCAATAATTTAATTGTTTTTTTTAATTTCAAAAGGTAAACTATCCATTGAAGAGTTTATCGAAGGAGCCAAATCAGATCCCTCAATTGTACGCCTACTCCAATGTGACCCTCATGCTCCCCCTCCAACTCAAATGTCCATCCCTGGACAGCACTAATCCCAAGAATCCCACTTGAACATTTCTCACACCTTTCGTTTGTCCACCCTCCGATTGAATCCATATTTTTCATCATAATTAAAATATCCCATAAACCTAAGCGGAAGATGGAATTTTATATCTCCTAGAGTGGTGTGTACCTGTGTTTTCCAACCCAGCAAATAAATACAACTCCTCACCGACTCTTCCCTAGATTTTAGGATTTTAGGATTTTAGAATGCACAAGTAATCGAGGTTTAAGTTTTAATATCATTGCATTGTAGTACTTATATATTTTTCCAGTCTGTTTATTTAAATTCCTAATTAGATTTACATGTAATTAGTGTAATCCTCATAAAAATCCGTAAGAAATCGAGTCAAAGATTGCAAGTTTCCCCAAATGAAGAGCTTTATATGAAAAAAAGAAAGTGGGATAAGGATCACTTTCCGGATTCATCTCTCAAAAAAAATGTAATTCTTAGGGCGGATTTATGATTTTTGTGGATTTTTTGCAAGATTTTTAATAGGATTAGAATTAGAAATATCATCAAAAGCACGGCAGTTGAGTAAAAATAGATTTTTTCATGTTAGTACATGTAAAAACGTAATAAGGTTTGTATAATCATACCCCTTTAAGTATATTCTGAATTTCTGATACAGATATATAAGTATTCTTCACATATTGATAATTAATAATGATAATTACATATTTAAGGGAATCTGTACAAGTCTCCGCTCTCCGCAAAATTAAAAGGAGATTAGTAATTGGCTCTCTAATCATCTAATGTGAGTTTATATTCATTATTCAGATCCGCAATTGTAAAAAGGGGGACTTTGAGAAAGGATCGATGAAACAATTAATTAATCAAAAAGTTGTGATGTCAATTGTCCACACTCTCTATTCTCTAATATCTATCTATCTATTTGTATAAATCTTATACTATTACATGTATTCATCTATCTAAGAATTGCAAGTTTTTGTCAATTTTTTAATTCAAAAAGATACCTAATTTTGGAACTGTTTCTGGCACTAAAATAATATGTACTTAGGATTAAAAGTACTTATTAATACGCTGCACGGTTAGACCGCACAAGTTGTATAGTTTTTGCCATATTATAATGGCATTTAAATTATAAATTGTAAATCTAATATTTAAAAAGATGCGGATATACTACAATACCATTTAATATATACTAGATATTTACAATAAAACCTACCTCTGTGAGATTATATATCTCAGAGTTAATTTCAGATCTGCTCCTATCTGTACAATGGAATTATGTATATTGTATTGTATAATTAGAATTTTAGATGCATAGTTTGAAAGTATACGTTAAATAGAGTGCAACTTTTACATTGTAGTTTAATTCTTTTACCATTTATAATTTACTATATTTGAATTCTATATTTATTCATTATTTATAAATACAAAGGTTATCGACGGATTGGTATACTTGGGAAGTAGTGGGGATATTTTTTATATATATTTGAATTATGAATTAGCATTTTGCATGTAAAAAAGCCGTTTTTTACCCTTTAGTTTAATGGATTAATTATTGTATTAAGATTGGGTTTATAAAACTTTAAAATATAAAATATATCCTCGACTGGGGTGCTCTAGGTATAAGGTTAATTATCTGAATATGTTAATTTTATCCTTAGTCTTATTCTTCCTGGGAAAGGAGCTGGCATTTATTCGGTATACAATTTTTTGATTAGATTAGATTAATTAATTAAATTATGAAACCATTTTTGATTGTGATTAAAAATGAATTTTTCCAAGTTAAGATTCTAAAAAATAATAATATTTGTTTGTGAATCAATTTCAATTTGATGATTGTGTTTTTTGGGATCAACAAATTAATTATACTACCTTATAATTAGTATACAACTTTAATGTTTAATATTATTGTGGTTCAGAAATAATGGTAATCAGTTTAAAATATATTGTTTTCGGAAGCTGGCAGTGGCTGCATATAAATAATTGAGAGATCTTTAGATTTGGATTTTGGATCCGAATTTCGGACTCCGGAATCGAATTAAGGAACTTTTTTTATGGATTGAATCTAAAGTCTAGTGTAATTACTTTAATATAATTAATTATAAATTGATAAATGTCAATTTAAAAAGTGGATTGTTTAAAAATAAGGTTCAAAATCCCTGTCAAAATCTTTTTGGCTTCCTTGAAATAAAAAAAAAACGTTACTTTTCAATCAAATTCTAAATACAGTTTGAATTAAATATAGTTATGAGACAATGCAATCTCCTTTTGAGATTCTCAAATCATGAGCTCTGAGATGGGCATCATTTGCTTGAGAATTTAGGTTTAGAATTTTTTAGTGGTCCATAAAAATTACATTCTATGCTTCTCTTCCGGGTTTGCGCCCCAAAGGACCATTCCCAGCCTGTCTCAAGAGATAACAAATGAGGGGGATGCTTCAGTGAGGAATTCAAGGGGTACTCGACCCGTAAAGCGTCTGATGAGGGTTCCTCCGGAGGCCAGGGAGCCTGGAGAGGCTGAGGAATGGGGGGTACCTCGAGGAGGCTGTGTTAATTATCTGTTCAGATCATGGGATTCGATATGGGCCAATCAGGCAGACTGTCCAGGGCAAGATGGAAGAGCGGATGGCCACTCCTGACCTTTGCTCTCCCCGAATGGTTCCCCTCAAAATATCCCAGGTTCTCTGGCCAACCTCCGGAGGAACTCACAAAGGCTTACAACGCACTTTGACCTACATGAGACACTCGGGGATTTGTTGGACATGGGACAGGCTCTCCGGAATCGGGAAATTGACCAAAGGACGGTTGATTTGCAATGCAAAGGAAGGGGACTCCTCCGCGGGGTCAGTCCCTATTCCTCCCAGTGTCCCCTCAAAGGTCATGTCCTGATGCCGGGATAGATCCTCATTGGTGCATTTGTAACTCAATGGAGTCCCTTGAGCCACTGGGAAAATACCCCGAGGTTCAAATGGGAGATCAGGCGGTTGTGTCACACATCAATGACATCCTCTTCAGGTCATGGAATGTTCATTCCCCCGAGGTGGAGTGTGCCCAACTCCGATTGGTTAATATAACGAGTGCTCAAAAGCTCAGGCGGGAGCTGATTGATGTCAAGATGAACAAAAATGTGGTGCAAATTAACACTGAAGCATAGGAGCATAGGAGCGGAGGAAAAGAAACGAGACCGCTATTCCGAGCTGAACCCTGGTGTCTACGACTTCTACCCGGTGGCGTTTGACACTCTGGGAGCTTGCGGCCCGGATGCAAAGTTCCTCATTAACCAATTAGGAGACAAGATCAAAGCCAAAACTGGAGAGCCAAAGTCTAAAAAGTTCTTGTGGGAACGATTCTCGATGGATTTACAGAGATGGAACGCCTCATGTATTCTCG
>JAAZTK010002678.1:0-10715 GCA_036507255.1 Megalothorax incertus | reverse complement strand
ACCTGCTTGATAATCCCTGTCGTATAAGCGACAAATCCACGCCTTTTGCTCCGATAATGCAAGATGAGACCTTAAAATAATTGACTTGATTTTTATCTAAAAAATTAATTTAAAAAAAGGATCAAACCGTTCTTTGTCTCATCCGTGCAATAAAATGAAGGTGCACGCATTTTTGGGTAAGAAAATTTCAAATATTCGTGGAGGCTGTCGAGACCATTAAGAAAGTGTCGCATATATCTTCCAAGAACTGACATGACCTCATCATAGCCATATTGCCCCACAAACTCGATGAAATAATTGCCCATTTCTAGTTTTTAAAGAATTTGCATAAATATTCGAATTAATTCCATTTCATTTCATAAAAATAATATACCCTCAAAAAATTCAGCCTCCGTAATCCCTAGAATTTCCACAGAGGATCGGGCCAGCCGAGGTATAAGGGTTTCCGCATATACTGCGATATAAAATGAGGTTAATTAACTTTAATTAGAGAGAAAAAAATATTTACCATGATGGATTGAAAAGGAAAAGGTGTCTATATTCGCATTCTTCCGGATTGCCTGTCAAGGGTCAATTAAAAATCATATAGTTAGTGGTCAAGGGCTTCCCATAGCCAACAATTACCTCCCATTTCCCTTAGATGAAAATGTTGGTAAAAAAAAGAGCATGAAAAACAGCCTTAAAAAATTCTAAACCTAAAAACTCTTACCTTCGCCCCATTTAAATTTAACAAAAGCTGCCAAATTTTCCAAGATTAATCCGTACATCTTCACAAGCCGTAAGACTGTTTCACCGGTGAGGTACTGGAATGAAATGAAAGGCGAGGAGGATGCCCGCTAAACCTAATTGGGGTAGCTTGTGAAATACATGGATTGCTTAATAAAGTCCCTGAAGATTCGGCATCCATCAAAGATTGACAAGATCTCCCATCTGAAATCATTCTTGTGTGGAATAAAGTCATGCATATGAATGGAATATTGTGAAATTCTGGAATTTTGTGGTAAATAAATTGATAAATTTAATACATTTATGCTCTTTATTCTCAAAATACGAGTAAAATAATATAAAATCAGGTGCTCAATGGCCGTCCTGAATAAAAAGTATTTTTAAAACAGAATTAATAGAATTAATCAAAGGTAAAAACAAGAATAGGATTAAAATGGATTGAAATCAATTGATTTAAAGGTCTGGATAAAAATGCATCATTCACATCAATTGCTATTGATGTAATAGTACGAATTCAATAGACGCAACTTCAAATATATCCGTATACCTATATTTATAGGTATTACTTACAATATGAATTAATTTAATATAGTCAATCGAATCATATTTTATTCTAATTCATTTAGAAAAGTTCAATGGACATCCAGCGAAGGTACAGAAATTAAATTCAGGTTTCCTCCTCCTTATGCTCCTCCACCACCTCCTCCTCCTCTTTTTCCTCAAGAGACGGAGTCTTTTCAAGAGAAGGAGTTTTTTCAATAGCCAGGCGTAAATCTTCAGGCAGTCCAGAAAGAAAGTCAGGTTTATTTCCCGAATTTGAGAATCGGAGAAGCGTCTCTCGGTCATATCTCGGAGCTGAAATCAAATAATAATGAATAATGTATATGATACATACTACGAGATACGACATACGATTCAGGTTAATACCAAAATTTGCAACACACTCTACAAAGTCCTCCTCAGAGTCTTCAGTCGAGTTCCCTTGCGCATAGTAAACCTCTGGGTACTTTTGAGAAAAATATTCATCTAAATTCAGTTTAGCCTCTTGCACATATGTTAGATTTGATCCTTCAATCTTTAGAGTCTCCTCTCCAATATTGACAGTGTATGTATAATTGAATTTTGATGGAAGAGAAGTTGAAGAAGAGTCGCTAGCTGGAATTAACGTGTCCTCAGTGGAGCTTCCTGCTGTGGATAGCCTTTCGGAATGGCCATTGAGTTGAGGAGAAGGAGCATCTTCAACTCCATCAAATACAGGGGATGCGTTCCTCACTATTGTCTCGTTAATTAATTGCTTGGCCATGCTGATTGACTGCTGAGAGTACCCATTTATCGAGAGGACACGCTCCTTTGCCGTAGGCGACACTGAAATTTGAAGAGATTTTGAAATTTTGTTGGATTTACTTTTAATTAATTAAAACCACATCTTGTTTAGTATTAAAAACACAACTCTGGAGTTAAATTGAATAGATTTGGGGCTATTTATTAGTAAGGTCAAACGGCATTCTGGTGCAGTTAACCAAGAGCTAAAAAATATAAACCTTCACCTTTTTCAAATGATACAATAGTGTCTGAGAGTTGCTCTATAATATGGACACGTCTGCCGCGTACTCCCATTACTTGTCAATTAATTAAGTATTGTAATAGAGCGATCTTTTCCATATTTAAAATTTTAAATAGCTATACCTTTTCCAGAATCTGAATTTTTTATGAGAATCTCTTCTCGGTATGCCTTTCCAGTTCCTGTACTTTTTCCTCCTCCTCCAGGAGTTGGAGAAGATATTTCAGGTTTTGATGGATCTTGAAACTCAGGACTTGGAGAGGAGAAGAGTGGCTCTGGACGAGATGACGTTGACGGAGAAATTGCGGTTGGACTAGGCTGTTGAGGGACTACTTGATTTTGAGATTGAGACGTTGACATGAGTGGTAATGGCTTTGGTAAACTCTTTAAAGAGCTAAAGTTAGGTTCCTCCACCACCTCTGGTTCCGGTAATCCATTTTCTGGCATTGAATTATTGAGGTTTCTTCGTTGTCGATAATAGTTGGAAGAATCGGAAGGTAGGAGCCATTTGGAAGCCCTAAAAATTCGTAAAAAATTAGCTTAAAAGTAGATTGCCTGATATTTTAATTATATTCATGTACTGCCTACCTTAATTCGACCAGCTCGAATATAGCGAGTCGGACAGACGGCGGAAGCGCAGGCTGGGAAGAGGAATCTCTCAGTGAGGACATGACCCGATCGAGAACATCTACAATTTAAAATTAAAGTAAAATTAAAAAGTTTTATAGATTTTATTTAATTGATCAATGATTATTATTAATTACCCGGGTATGTGGTCTCAAGTAATGCGCCGACCCTTCTCAAATCTTCAGATAGGATCTGAATTTCATGAGAAATCTCATTGACTCGTACATGATTACCCCCAATCCCGTGTAAGAGTCTACACGCCGTCTATAAATTAATAATTAGATGTAGAGATCAATATACAATACAATATAATTTAGATACAAACAGAGTAATCGTAGTAAATTAATACATACCTCTAGACGTGCGACCACCGTTTCTGCGAATAGAAATAAAGGTCTTTATAATCCTATAATTTCTCAATCTGATCTGCAACTTACCAACTGGAGGAAGGTCACCTCCTCCCGAATGAAAATTCGGTGGAGTCGGATGTTGTTGATGTAAGGGTTGAGGTGGATGTGGTTGAAAGTGTGGTTGTGGATGTGGTTGTTGGAAAGTTGCTACGGATGGCCTGAGTGCGTAAGCAGGGTGGAGTCCAACCCCGAGGGAGACTGGTGGCGGAATCGAAGGTTGATGCTGATGTTGATGGACAAAATGTGCAGCTGGTCGACAATTGAACTGGACTTGATGCACCCGTTGTGGGTGGAAATTGGGTGGATTTTGATACCCTGCTGGAAGTCTATTACCACCACCTCCTCCTCCTCCTCCGGGGAAATGTCCATTAAATTGAGTTCTTCTCATTTTAGGGAATTTTTCTTGTAAAAATATTTCAAAGGGACTCCATTTCCGATTGTTTAAAACTTGGGAGGAATCTGCGAGGAAGAGATTTCTCAGGCCGGTGTGCAGAAAGAAGTTCTTTCAAAGAACGGAGATGTGCCTATTTTTGTCCTCGGGTTCTCTTCTTGGATTGCAGCGTTATACTCCCGTATATCTCCTCCTCCTACATTTACAATACACATAAATAAAGAGATTTTAGGAATATTCTTATAAGCCTTTCGGTTTTAAGTCTTTATCGCGCTTTAAATAGATCTTCTCCGCTGCACTAGACTCCTACTAGGGCTTAATTAGAATACAGATTTAAAAATGCATCTCTTACGTCACAGGCTGCAGGATACTGATAGCTTGATATGCACTAGACAATAGGCCTATTGGCTATGCTTTTAATAGATTTGGAGGAGAATCCTGGAGAATCAACTGGTTGCCGATAAAATGTAAAATATTTCAACAGGTTTAACTTCCACACACTAGATATAGGAAGATAATATGGATTTTTATTAATTTAAAAGTTCAATGCGGTGTTTGCGTTGTAGTACCAAGTACCGAATGCCTTAAAAATAGATTACTAATTTAGGATTAAATTGGGTAGAACAAAATGCGGAGGAGGGTCAGTTTCCGGGAGAAGAGTGTCAGCTGGAAGGGAATTCGGGAAGACTCTGCACAGCCTCAGATCTATTTTCAAGAGATCCTGTACTGGAAATGCTCAGAGTCTACAACTACTAGTCTGTAATTCATCGATAAGCAATTTCCAGCAGTTCAAAATCTCGTAAACTCGTACTTTGCTATATCGTACGTACTACCGTCATAAGCATTAACGCATTTAATAATTGGACTTCAAACACGGAGGCATTGAAAGAAATGTCTGTTGTCCGTATTAAAATTTCACATTTGTATGCTAAATGGGGTTATTAGAATTTCTCAATGCAATGTTTTTTTAAACTCTAGCATTTTTACACCTTTGTCTATTCAAATCAATTGGAGCATAGCTTTACAATAAAACTAGGGATTGATGTGCATTGTGTGATATTGTAAGTACATTTATAGGTTTTAAGTACAACTTACAATGGGTAAAACACAATTATTGAAGGTAACTTTCTGTTCGGGAAGAGCTATACAATAGAATTGGCTTTAGAGTAAATATTGGAGAGAGTGGAGGGCCTTGAGACTGGAGTAAAATTCGATATACCTAAGCTATCTATCCATTTTTTTACCCCACTTTACGTATACTCGTGTATTATACACTGCTATCTCAGTGCACAGGTTCACTCACAGCTGTCCATTCAATCCAGCGAGCCATGTGATCTCTGGATAATTTAATAGAAGATATATATTTTATTATTTTTATATTTAACAAGTGTCTGTGAGAGTCATATATCAATAATAGTACAAGCTGATAATTTTAATCAGAGTTGAATACCCGAAAAATAAAAATCCAAACAATTTGCTATATTACATCATAGATTAAATGGGACCTAATCATTCATTTCATAAGCTTCCTGTGTGAATCAAACTCAAAGCTAATTAAAGTCCTCTCAAATTAAAATTTAAATGCTAAAAAAGTATATTTATCGACATCTTCCTATTACGGAATGGCTCCCAAAATATCAGCTCTCCTACCTGTTGGACGATTTCATTTCTGGGCTTACTTCCGGGATTTTGGTATGACTTGAGATTTCAAGATCAGACCTTTAATATAACGTTAAATTATCCCCAATTTACCCACAGGTCATACCAATGTCAATGGGATTTGCTCTTCTGAGTGGGGTTGAGCCAAAGGTATTGATTTTTCGCACACTATCTTTATTGGTTATGAAATAAATCTCTGATTTCCAGTATGGATTATACTCCTCCTATATTGGATGCTTCGTCTACATCCTCCTGGGGACATGCCCTCAAATGGCCATTGGACCCGTGTCATTGCTAAGCGTCATCACCTACCAAACTTGTGGAGACTCTTTCCCTTCATGTGCCATCCTCACGGGATTTTATTCGGGTGCTTTCATCCTCCTCCTAGCAATTCTTCAGCTTGGTTGGGTAGTTGACCTCATATCGGAGCCGGTCATAGTCGGTTTTAAAGCTGGGGCAGGTGGATGCAATTTTTTAATCTTAAATACAATCCAATGGCTTAATCTTTAAACAGTTCTGGTCATCCTCTCGTCACAAATTAAAAACCTCCTGGGGATCCCTGGCGAAAAGGGTTCAGGAATCATTGAAAACTGGAAGTATGTCTTTCGAGATTTTAAGGAATTCAACGGCGACTGCCTCGTCGGCCTATCCTCCGTCGTAGTTCTCCTATTAATTCAAAAAATATCAAAATTAATTGCCCCAGATAACCATATAATGAAATTTCTGGGGCATTCCGCCAATATTTTGGTTATTCTCGTCACTTCCGCTCTCGCCTTTTTCATCTGGGGTAAAGACCCTCCATTTGTCCTAACAGGGGATGTCCAAGGAGGATTTCCTCCAATTGGTCCACCAGAATTCGCACTCCCTCAAAACGGAACATCAACGGAGCATTACACAATCTTTAGCAGTTGGTCACAGATTCTTAAAACTGGGCCATTTGTGATTGCTTTACTCGCAATCCTTCAGAATGTATCTGTATTCAAAGCATTCTCCAGGCACAATGAGGAAGAGCCTCTAACTCTCAATGGTGTCAACGCCAATCAAGAGATGATTGCTCTAGGTGTGGCCAATATAGTTGGATCCTTCTTTAGCTCCCTCCCCGTTACAGGTTCAATCTCGCGTTCCGCGGCCATGCAAACTTCTGGCGTCAAAACCCCACTTTCTGGAATTTTTACTGGAATTGTTGGACTCGTTGCTCTCAAATTTCTAACCGAATGGTTCTACTATATTCCAAAGGCATCTCTAGCCGCTGTCATTGCCACTGCTTGTCTTTCCATGCTTAATCCCGGCTCAATTTACGATATTTTGCGAATTTCCAGTAAGCATTTATTGAATTATTCACTTGTAATCTTTCAAAAAAATATTTCAATTTCTTTTCATATAGGAAAAGAATTCCTCTGCTTTCTGGTGACATTTGGCATGTCCATCTACGCTGGAATTGAATATGGGATCCTTTCAGGAGCACTCCTCTCCCTCCTCTTGACCATGAAAGGTTCCACCTCGAGTCTCTCCCGTCTCCGCTCACGGTTCAAAAGCATTCGTGAAGATTCTGGACAAATTTCCGTCTACCTTGAATTAGAACCCATTTATCTAGGGTCTAAAATCCCGGACCTGGAGGAATTTCGAGAGGTCGTGACCTCAGCATTTGCTCTCTCTCAACCCATCAGAAATAGCTCCAACTTTTCGGGGATTTTAATAAATTTCCAAACTGGTGCTGGACTCAATCACATTCAATGCGGATACTCTCAAGCCAAGGCTATGGGTCTGATCAAGAAAAGGTTGGAACAAGAGTTTGGGGTCATTGTACAATTTTATAAACCATCGAAAAAGTGGAAGAGGTCACTGGAGGTGGTCGGAGTGGATTTGACTTGTGATAGACTCTCTTCTTCACCATCCTTTGAAGAGGATTTAGCTCTATTAAATCCTAATGTCTAGAGACTACTTTATTTTGTATTTTTCCTAAATTAATGATGTTTCATGAATAAATTACGATATTTTGTTATCCAATTAAACGTGTCAAATGCAATGTCAATTAAGATTCATAATTTAAGAATTGTTAGAATCTTCAAAGGTTTGCAACTTCCCCCATTTAAACCTCCAAAATGATAGAAATTGGAAAGAATGGCGCAATTTCAATCTTTAAACAGCTGAGGTTCTTGTCAATTTTGAAAAAAGTTGCCTAATAATTAAATAATTGCCTAATTAGTGGAATAGTCCATCATCTGTGGTCATATTTAATTGCTCCATCGCGTCGTCGTCATTCTGAAAAATACAAATGATTTTGTGGCTAAATTATAGCGTTTTTTACAACAAATCTTCAAAAATCTAAAAACCTAAAAATATCAACTCATGAGGAAGGTTGGGAGTGGTGGACCAAATTCAAACATGTCACTGACCTACTCTGACCTCCCATACTACCTCCTTGATCCACCCGAGAATCCTCAACTCGCCTACCTCCAGAACCTCCCGAAAATCTCATCACTTGGCCTCTCCACCGAATTTACCGTTCTTGAGGAATCTCATCCACCATTAGCACCCGTAATTAATTAATGGCTTTGTAATTAATTACTTTAACCTAATTGAGATTTATCCTCTTTTTAGAACGCGGATGGACAATGTGACGAATTTATAATTATTGCGGAATTCTCCGAAATTGAAGGACCAATACCTCTTTGTACCATCCCCTTCGATGCCCCTCAAAGAACGGATGTCAATCTTAATTCTCTTGTTGTGCACCTCATGTCAACGGATTATCAAGTCAATAACATGTACCTACATAATTTATAAGCAATAAATATAATACAGTAAATAATTGTTTTTTAAATCATTTCACAGAGGAATGTTCAATGTGACAGCGGACACGAGTGTATTCCGTACAAATGTCTATCGAGATGTGCATTCTTTTATGCAATATTTTACACTATACGATCTAAAAGCTAGGGGGTTCGTCAGACCTTTTTGCTTTGGGATTGTTACGAAAGATCAATGCAAAATTGACCTGAAATTCCGCACATTTTTATCCGAATTTGAAAGGATATCAAAAGTCCTCAAGTCCGCCAACCGGAAATGGTTCTCCCTCGAGCTACAATCCTATTTAAGCAACTTAAACAGAGCAAAAGAAAAAATCCTATTTCAAAACTCTGCGGATCTGCAACTCATGTATGAGGAAGGTGTATTCCTCCTTGAAGACTCTGAACCTCCTCGTCAATTGGTTCTCAATCCTAATCCTAAACCCTCTTCAAGCCCAGAGACGGACGGAGATGACCCAAATTTCGTGTCGCTCAAACAAATTGCACATCAACATAATGAAATTGAAGAGATTCTTCGTACAATCCTTGCAATTAATGATGATGAGTCAGCTAAAGCAGCTCTAACGGATAATAATGAGATTATTGATTATTTGCAATCAAATCCAGGATCCCTCCTAAGCACTATTATGGAGAAATTGGCCATATCCCATCCACAAGAAAAGTTAGAGTTTAATCCGAATTTGTCAATGCCTCTAGTCCACCCCTTAAGGAAGAAAAAGGAGCCCCTTCGACCTCTAACTACTCTAGGGCAGTTTGGCTCCCTAATCCTTATCGTTAAACTTATGAAACTCATGAGAGAAGTGACTCCGGATGTCATGTTCCTTGAAATGTCTGAAATGAATGGAGAATTCAAGGAATTTTGGACCAAACAAAAGTCTTTCGCAGAACTAGAGTCCTCAATGAGTACGGTGGTTAGCTTCGCTACCACAATAAGTAATTCTACACCTGCGGATTTTCATAAAAATACAGGGAATGGAGTTTTAAGTCTTTCTGGGGGTGCCTCTGAGAAAGAGTTCGAGGAGAAAGGTGAGGAGGAAGCACAAGAAGCGATTGAAATGAATCCAGTTACTAATGATTGTTCTCCAGAGGATGTAAAATTGATTGAAAGCGTAGAATTTCATCAGATTCTGGACAAACTTGCTGTAAGTTCGCCTATAGTTCCTCCAGATGCAAGATCAGGATCTTTCCTTAGTTTGAGCTCAATGGATGAGGATTTGGATCCACCCAGAGGCTCTGAGACAGAGAATAGCTCAAACTATGTATCTGCTGAGAATGATAATAGCTCAATATATGTTTCTGCCCGTGGTTCTATTGATAGCGAGAATCCTAGAGGTTCTCCCGAACTCTCAGACCTTCATGGGGTTCTTCCAGAGCCAGAACCTGATATTTCTGACTCGGAAAACTCTCCAAATACCGTAAATGCACGCCCATCAATCAGTTCTACTGAATCTCAAATTAGTATCAGCTCTTATTCTTCAGATGAAGATATCTCCGCATCACTAGGTCAAAGGGAAAGACGGAGAGCTAGCCTTGAGATTACAAATGAGGTGGAGGTCATCGAAAAGGTGGTCTGGTGGGAATATATTTCAACCCTTCCACCAAATTCCATTGGATTACTCAAGTTTTTCCGAAGATATACAAAATCAGCTCATCATATTCTATTTTCTATCCTTCTGGGGCGCCCTGTCATCATTTCCGGAAGGGAGAAATATCATAGCCAAATATCAAAGATTCTAGATGCTCTGAAACCTCTCGTTCCATCCTTCCCTGAGAAATCCTGGAGGCTAATTCGATGGCATAGGGGGATCCTAATACCTGCTCATTTTGAGAATTCAGTCAAACTTATTGGGCTATGTATTCCGGAACGGCTAGCTGTACATGATCTTCTCAGTCCATCAGGAATAAATCGTGTGACAATCCTTGATGTTGAGAAAAAGTCTATCCTGGGGCCAGCATATGCTGGACAATTTCTTAAAGGATTTGACCTGGGTTCTGTCGAGCTGTTTACGGATGATCAATCTCTTTTGGCTTATATTGGGTCTATTATGGAGGAGATATCAAGTGTACTCTTCATGTATAAAAGCCTAACTAGTGCTGGAGAGGGTGGGAGAGGATTCACTTCAAAGGAAACGGGGAAAGTTGCAAAAAAGCTTGGACTCAAAACCTCCGACATTGAAATTGTCCGGCATTTGGCATCTGTTATAACCGAACCTGAACAATCTATTGAGCTTTTCTAAAAGTGCTTATTCATATGTATAAGCACGATAATTAAATTTTAAAAAAAGGTGCAATTATATAAAAATTCCAAAATGTATACACATAGGATTAATTTATTTGAATTTGAACGCATTTCAAAAATTCAAATCGATTTTATTGAATGTCGGACCGAATATTCAATGTTAAAACATTCAGTCCAATAATATTCAGAGTATAATATACAATGTCCTATATATTCAGAGCCAAAAATATTCAATGTCTAAAATACCCAGAGACACATATATCCCAGGCCTATAATATTCAGAGTCAATAAT
>JAAZTK010002677.1:0-10718 GCA_036507255.1 Megalothorax incertus | reverse complement strand
ATCAATTAAAAACAATTTTAGATGCTACAATTTCTCGGAAATTGAACTTTAAAGTCAATTGAAATTAAACATATCCACCGATCCATTTGGATAGGCCAAAAACATATCCAAAAATCCGGATATCCACTGGATACCAACCTTGATTTAAATGAAATCTAATAAGCCCAATAAGCTAAGTAAGAGTCTTGGAATAGCCTTGCTTAAGGTTAAGCCATTCCAATGAACCCTGAACGCGTGCAAATGCAGCCCAAGCCTGGGATTTATTTAAAATGACCCAAGAAAGGGCTTAAATGTAGAGGTCAAGGAGTGGACTTTTGATGATGATATCCCTATGCCATTGGATAGCCCTCGTGGAGAAGTACCGGATAGTATTTTATTTCGGTTTTTTGGACTACTTTTGTCCAAGTTTGGTCCAGTTGGACCGGATGTCAACGCTTTTGGCGCACGAAATGTCATTAGACCTTGCCCCGGTTTATTTTAAATTTTTTGATATCATTTTCATGAAGTTTTGAAGCTTCCGTATAGGAGGAGTTTTGTAAAATAGAAAGTATAGATTAGAATAAGTTGATACATGCAAAGTTACAAACTGTACAATTTTAATAATAATGAAGATTTCAAGATCAAAAAGATCATTGTATCGTGCGGACAAAGGACAGCCGTACAGACAAAGGCAATATAGCCCGATTTTCCTTCCGATGCGAGCTATTAGTATCAAAAGAGAGCAAAAAATATAGACAATTTCCATCAATATCTGCAAATCCTTTATCCTTTGCAATTGCAATCTCCTTTTTACCTACCTTTTTTACAAATCTTTGAAGATCTACAATTTGATTCAACTCCATTTGTCTCTCCATATATTCAATTCCAAATGTAATTGTATTAAAAGGGGGGCCCCCCGCCTTTGAAGGGGGGGCATGAATTGCATAAAAGGAATGAAATTCGGATCGGAAGAAAGATGAGCACATTTCCAATCTTTTTGTCAATCCAATTCCCCTTTTTTCCAAAAAATCTAGAGAAAAAAGTTCTCCAATTCCCCCTCTAAAACCCCCTATTCTCCCCCCTACAATACCCCCAATTATTCACCGTCCAATTCCAAATGACCATTAGGACTCAATAAAAGTTCCCCTGATTGACCTCCCCCTAAGTGCCCCCGAATTCCCGAACAATACCTCCGCCCTTGGAAGAATTCCGGACCTGGATAGTTAAACTAATGTATTTTAATGATTTTTTTCCTACTTCAAGGTTGGAAATACTCTGGTCATTGCGGCTGTAGTCACAACTCGAAGACTTCGAACGGTAGGATTTTTAAAAAATTAGATTTAAAAAATAAAAGCCCGATTTTACCCGGTTTCAGGTCACCAACTGCTTTGTAATGAGCCTTGCCCTGGCGGATTGGACCGTAGGCTGCTTTGTGATGCCTCCAAAAATATTCCTATATTTAACAAGTAAGTAATTGAGATTTATTGCCACTTTTTTTACTGGGGGAATTTATGGTGGAGGATTTTAAGAGCATTTCACACACAAAAAAGGAATTATTTCCTTTTAGTTTCTCATTAAGTCATTAGGCTCCCGCACCATAAATTTGGAGTCGGATTTAGATAGGACTTTCCCATATATACAGATATTACAATACTATCGTACATATTACAATATAGGTATTAGGTAGGGTACTAGATATCTGCGAGTAGGGTCTGTAATATGTATTCAATGCAATGGAAGAATCTACGAGTAATACGGAATCACGGATATCACCCAATATAAGATATACATATATAGTATACGAGTATTTAAGACGAAGGATTTCATTTCACGTTCCAAAAAACAAACATTTCCGGCAATGCAATTCCGAATTAAAATTCTTTTTTAGAGCTCAAAAGACAGTATCTAGAAGAAATAGGGCTTTAATAATTACGGAAAAATGTTATAAAAAACAGGGTTTGATTTTTTCCCAAAATGGTCCTAAAAAGCGTAATTTTGTGTAAAATAAAACGGGTAAGTACGAAGAAAGCCCGATCTAAAACTGATTTTTGGAAATTTGAATTTCCCGCCAAAATTCTAATTTCCTATCAAAATTTAAATTTAATTTGCATTTCCCACCCTAGTCCCAAATTCTGGCATTTTGAAAACTGAATATTTCCCATAAGAATACATTACGACTAAAAATTCAAATATTAATAAATATTCATAATTCCCGCGCTCTTTGACCGTTGACCTCCATCTTCGAACTTTAACTAGGAGAGGTCATGGGGGTCATGTGTGCCAAGTTTGAGGTCAATCGGTCAAGGCGTTCCAGAGTTATCGTGATGACGGACGGACAGACGGACGGACGGACAGACATACCAAACACTATAGCCCATTTTTTTCTTATTTGAGAGAACGTGCTAAAAACACTGATTTCTCTATCCGTACAATTTCCGAATGCATTCCCAACCCCCAAAAAAATGATTCACGTGGCCGAAATGATAAATGGATCGATTTTTATCATTTTAACCCTTTAGACCTGGGTGGTTTCAGGTTGACACATGAAAAAATGAGCTTCTTTTTCTTTCATTTTTTCTTCATATGATGAAAGTCGGTTAAATACATATAAATTGGTTTCGGGGCTAATCCCCGCAAAGAGCTTAGGATTTGGACGGTGACTTTTACGAGATGGAACACAACCGAGGAAAAAGATATCCGGGAGAGTTAAAAGGAAAAAAATAAAAGTAGGAAGATGGACTTTTATCTCTTATTGATTTTGATTTATCCATCTTTTGGAGGAGACTCCCTTAACCTTCCCCATCCTCCGAACCTCTTGACATAACAGAATAAAATCCCGTAAATCAACTTGGATTTCTCTCCTTCTATTCATCTAGATATGTAGGTCTGTAGAGACTTGCTTTCAGTTATGTTATAATATTTACTTAAGACATTGCAGTTCCCCACCAGGGTCCATTATTCCATAAATTCGGCAAATTCGGCCCGATAAAAAACTATTTATAACACTTTTTTCTCAATTGACAGACAATGAGTGGAGATTGGGATGGATCATCTGCGAGCTTTGGATTAGTCTGGATATACTACTATGCACAGCCAGTAAGAAAATCTTTATTATTAAAAGTTGATTGTCTGTAAATATCTCTACGTTTTTACCAAACTCCTCCTACACGGAAGCTTATAAATTCATGAAAATAGTACCAAATTATCTGCATATAAAATAATTTGGGATAATGCACAGAGCTATTTCAATACATATATCTAAAAACACATTGATATTTGCAAATTACTGGAATCTTTATTTAAATTATGTACGAGATTCAAGCCAAATAATAATTCCTATTTGAAATGCTATTAAAAATAATTGGATAATTAGATTATATAATTAAATTATGGTTGGATGCGGTTTTATCTGGTCATTTCTAAAGATAAAAATTTCAAATTTCATCAAAATATAACCAAAATGTACCAAAAAATGTATAATAGAGACAGGATACAAGTATTTCATGCCCAGAAACCGTCCACTTCCATGTCACATGGACAAAAGTTGCCCAAAAATCCGAATATAATTCTATCTGGTACTTCTCGACGAGGGCTATTCATAGTATTTGTTCTCACCCTCAAATGTCCACTCCCTTGACCTCTAAGGGGTCATTTAAGCCGTTTTGGAGGAATTTTAAATAATTCCTTTCCTTATTTGAGCTGCAATTGCACTTTGTCCATGTTGGAAAGCCCTTTTCACGAGCTTAACTACCCAATAAAGCCCAAAGAATTCGAGCTTAACTCACTAGTTTTTAATTACTCTAAAAAAATTAATTTTTTCAGGCATTTTAAGCTTACTTACAATCTCGATTGACCGGTACCTGGCCATTACACGACCTTTGGCATACTCCAGGAAGCGTAGATCAAAGCGATTAGCGGTAAATCCTTAAAAAAATTTAAAAAATATGCAAAATCGGTTTAAATTAAACCCTGTTTTTCTCTAAAAAATCTAAAAATGCAGTTTTCAATGATATCCTGTGTGTGGGTTGCTGCTGCCATCATTACATCCCCGCCATTCTTTGGATGGTAAGTTATTGTATATGAGGAAAAATCCCCTCGGGGGATATAAATTATTGAATGGAAGTCGGTGGAAAGGAAAGGAAGGCTGGCGGGTATTTACGGGCGGGAAATATTGCATTATTTAAGAGGATGCACCCAAATGGAGTACGACTAAATGGACCACCATTAATTATATTGATTCTAAGCTCATTTAATAAAGTGCACCAAAGAATAAAGAAAAAATAGGAACTGTTCTCTAAGAGAAAGTGAGAGAAAGTAATGAAAAAAGGGACGGGGAAATGACAAAAGTTGAACGTGAAATGGATACGAATTTACAAGGCTAAAAAAAGGGAGTCGCAAATTAAAAAGCTCTCTCTTGGCCGAGATTAGTAATTAACTAATTAAAGACTACACGTGCCTATTTAGTATGCGTCGCCAACTCCTTTCTTCTTCTCACTCTCGTTCCTTACATATTATCCTTTTACTAATTAGGTAGGTAGTTGCATCTTGCACAAAGGTAAGGGTTTTAAATACCGCGTAATCCAGGTATAGCTAGCTCGTTCCCCAATTTTTTTTATTATATTCCATTGTGGTTTTTCTAAAAAATAGTTTGGAAAAATAGCTTAAAAATCTCGAAGAAATCTCGGTGGACGACACCCTTGGAGTGTAACGCTCGCATAGCACCCACTGTCCATGAAATTATTAAGTAAGAGCCAGATGATCAATTAAAATTCAAATATTTCTGGATTGCATATGTGAATAGTTGAGAAATTTCAAAGACCCGCAAGGGAAGCTTGCTCTCTTGTTCATCATGATTCATAATTCATAAGTTATACAGACATGGAATAGACCTCTAAGATGGAGGAAATTGATGCTCAACCCCATGCACCCGGGTTAAAGAAAGGCCGGAGAAATGTTTGTAAAATTCAAATGGTGGTAAGGTTGCAAAGACACCCACAAAGGTGGCTAGATCTTCTGGGCATAAATTGATTACAGCCACAGAAAAATCCAAAATTGAAATCGAGGAATTTGCTAGGAATTTGCATCATTTTAAATGTTAATTACACGCTTTATTTCAATTCTAATTTCCATAAGGCTATTCATTGTAGAAAGTTCGTCAGAGGACAATGCCTATTCAAAATGGCATTTAAAAAGCTCCAATCGCTGCCCCTTCATACGGACTCATACGGAGATACAGACTTTATATGACGACATACCGCTCATATTTAAAAACGCGAGCTAAAATGCATACAAAGTAAGCAGGCCTTGAAATAGCTTTTTCCGGCCATCTCCCCAATGTCTCCTAAAGCTTTCAATCTCCCAGCTCTGTTTAGGATGTGGGCTCCCCGTGGGCCACAAAACGGCACCGGATTACATCCTTCGTTGCTCCCCCCTCCTCATTTCAATTTCAATTAGAATTTGGGAATTAGCTTTTCCAAGCTCATCTGCAGGTATACAAAACGGCGATAATGTGCAAATAGGGATTCGAATAGATGGATTTAAAATTGTCGACCAAATTGAAACCAGATTGACACAAAAGAGATTTCCTCCAAATTCCCACAAAATTGCAATTTGTAATTTTACAAATCGCATCCAATTTTGGAATTCGAAAGCTTTCGAATCTTTTTCCCCGTGGGCTAAAAATAGGAAATGTGATTGTGACATTTCTATTATTGTTCACTTATGCAAAAACTCGGAGGTTGGTTCGGACAGGCCGCCCCTAATCCGATTACATTAACCGGAGGTAGGGCTCGGATCCGAAACCAATTTTCCCAATCCGATTTCGGATTGAACGGATCGGTATTCGGATCTAATTTAGGACAATGATTCAATCCAATTCTCCAAACGCTCGGATTGAATTCAGATCAATTACGGATCTGATCCCAAGTCCATCGGATTGGGCATTGAAATCCATCAGATTGTTGATGAATCTGGTCGGATTGTCCTAATTTTAAGATTCAAACAATCAAACAATCTAATTTCAATCCGAACTTTTCGGATTTGAATTTTTCCCATCCAAAATCAGATTTTAAATCTTCGGATTGGGATTTCTATCCGATCCGATATCGGTCCGACGGATTCCTTATCCCCTTCTCCGAATTCTCAGATTGGATTTCAATCAATTTCGGATCAGATCGAAAGTTATCGGATGGCGGAAAAATCCGCCAGATTTTTGGATTCAGATCAATTTTGGATCCGATCCCAAGTGATCCTCTGAAATCAGTCGGATTGTTCGGATGAATCCGATCGGACTATGAGCTAATTTTAAGATTCAAACAGTCCGATATCTCAGCTTTTTGGATCCGAAATTTTTCCCATCCGAAGTAGAATTGTATTTTTAAATCTTTGAAAATTGAAATTTCGGATCCGATATCAGATCCGATCCGATGGATTTCAGATCCGATCCCTAACTATAGGTTTTTGTGGGCTTTTGGCAATATAAAAATAATGAGAAACTTTTTGATTAAAAAAAGCGGCTTGAAACTTTGTGCCGCTGCAATCATCCTCATCAAAGGATGTCACTCTTTTGAAGATTTGGGCCATCCGTGGGTACTTTGAAGGCATTTTTCCCATCGGAAAAAGTTTTACCTGACTGATCCTCGGGGGTCTGAATAATAGATTTAGATGGACAAAAAACAGGGGTCCCAAAACTCTTCCAAAACTTGGTCGAACAAATGGCGTTCGATGAAAAGTTGGTCTCATTTGTGTTTGAAGGGCTCTTAAAAAATTCGAGGCAAGTTGCCATTCATCAACCTTGAGGACTTTAGGGGTTAGAGAAATCCCTATTAAATCTGTATGCTCATTAAAAGACAAATGTTTGATTCAACACATGCTAAAAGGCCAGTAAAACTTTGAACATTTATCTTTATAATTTACTCCAACACTTGCTCACTTTCTACGGCTTAGAGGAACAACTACGGCTTTCTACGACTTCCTCAATGGGAAATGGTACTAGAAATTCCAGGTTAAATGGGAAATTCCAGGTTAAAGATAAACTAAATTTAGAAATAGTGGATTCAACCGATTTACGCTGTAAATGCCCATAAGGAGGGCTTGAGGTGAAGAGAGTGGGCGGTGAAAGCACATAAATCTCGGGTTTCATACATTTATTTATAAAGGAAATGCCATTGCTTAAATACAATATTATACGGAGAAAAGTTACGATATTCTATTATAATACCCACTAATATTACAGCTATTGTAGTACTTTGTAATACATACCTAGAGTTAGACTTAGGTAGTAAAAGTTGTATGGATTCTTATCCATTTGATACTATTGGTCATATTATTCCTAAGGCTGGGATCCGAAAACAATTTCCCAATCCGTTTTTGGATCATTCGGATCAAATTTAGGAATATGATTCAATCTGATCCACCGATTATGTTCGGATTGATTGAATTCGGATCAATTTCAATCCGATCCGATTAAGTCGAATTGAAAATTAATCTATCCGAGTTCGGATTGGCTTTTCGGATCCAATCCAATTCAATCTAAAGTCGGATTGAAGTCAGGTCGATTCCGGCGGATCTCGGATTTTCGGATCTAGGATCCCAGCTCCTAATTTTGTCCTACCTTTTATGCGTAATTTTTATGTAAGTACAGTGCCCTCTCGCGGTCAATTTTTCTTCCCATTTAGGGTGGCATTATAACGAGATCTGACTGTATTTCCTTTGTAAAAAAATTCTCAGCATTTAAAACAACAAATAATCCTATTTATTCCATTTATAAACAAACGAGGAATTATTTACAATTCTCAATTCTCAACATTCCCAGTCAGCAAACAATGTACAAAGTATTTACAATATATTTCATTTTGATCTACTCATGCTGAAAATACCCTATTAAATCTACAATATACTACTATCCTATTTGAAACAGTATATCTTCTAGATTTCTTTGTTATTTCACAAATAATATTTCATAAATATTTGTTAAGCTTGCAAACCTCGAGTAAACAAACTTCAAATGCGATTATTTAAAGATTTATTCGAGGAATACTCGAAAGGATTGCAGTCCAAAAAAGAAAAAGCTTGGGAAAAAGTTCGTCGTACATTTAAAAAATACACGTCATTAAAGCAGGCTATATATAGACTTCAAACCCATATAATTTGTACTAAAAACCTTTTTTTTCAAACCAGAATATTGTACTTTGGACCTAATACAAAGTACATTGCATTTGCACTGTATATTTCGGTGAAAGTGGAGAAAGTACGTCACTTTTTGAGTAGGTTGTATTGAAAGTGTATCATCTTAAGATATTCTTGAGAAACCCCGTATAAATAGGGTGGGATTAGGTTGACAGCTCGTTATCCGACTTCACTTCACCATCTCTATTATGTATTATTTGAAATGCATTCGGGGACATGCAAAAAAGGTGTCCTTAAGATCCCTGCGAACCAGCAAAAGGAAATGGTAGCTGGTAATGGTTTTTTCGGGGAATCGGGTGTTCGTTCGCGGGTGAAATCGGATACTTTTGTATACAGATCTGTACTTTGTGTGATTTTTACATAAGCGGATATTGTAAATAGGTACGACCCTAACAAGAACCTGGACAAGACATGTGAATACAACCAGAATAAGGTACTGATATGTCATATAATAAAAATGACCGGATTTATGTCAAAATGATGCTTTTTCTCAAAATAGAGCTATGTAATCTACTCGGCCATGGGATCTTTCTTCCTACCCCTATTTCTTATGGTCTATGTGTATGCGAGGATTGCTTGTGTCATCACTAAACGTCAAAAGACGATTCGGAGGATACAGAATCGGGGGTCTGCAACGGCCGTCGCAATTTCCCCAGAAGATAATGTATCGGTAAGTCTATCTATACTTCTATTTCCTACAATCCCTCAATTTCCCCTTCTATTTCAAATTGAAATGAATAAATGAATGGGTACATTGATAGCTATACACATAAAGAAATGCCCAAAGCCACTTGGAAGGGTTCGTGGAAGCCTCCTGCACTCCGATTTGGCGCTAAATTTAAAATTGCGGGTCAAATTGCCCCGTTAAGACCGAATTTCGTAGAATTTTAGTGAAAAAAAATAGAATTTCGAAATTTTGACACTCCCCTTAAGGGTCACCGGTGGGCGGAGCAAAAAACAAAACTAAAATTCGATTTCAGGGGGTCAATCTACAGCTCTTGGACCCGTTTTCGCAACATTTTGAACCTAAGTTTAAATTTTAAAAGTTCTGACACTCCCCCCAGGGGTCACGGTGTGGGCGGAGCAAAAAATACATGTTAAATTCGAATTCAGGGGGTCAAACTGCCCCCTAGGACCGAGTTTCAGCTCAATTGAACTCATAGGGATCGAAATAGCATTAGCTTCTTCCACTTTGTAGCTCATAACTCCGCCCCCTTTGACCTCTGACCTCCCCCCAACGAACTTGGCCTGCGCCTTGATCCACTACACCTACTTACCAAATTTGGTCCAAATCCGTTAAGAATTCTGAAAGTTATCGCAGCACGGCTCGCCGGCCGGACGTGCAGACATAATGCGATTCTCTAAGGTTCGTTAAACCCGCGTCCACGAACCTTCAAAAACAACTGTCTTAAAACCCACGCTCCAATTTCAAAATATGACAAAATTTACACATTTACACTATCTATTTATGTATGCATTAAGCATTAATATTAAACTAGAGTCTCGAGTAGTAGTATCAGAATCGGAAGAGCCGTAATCTTTCCCATCTTGACTTTTCTCATTGTATTATTGCACAATATTGTGCTCCAAACTTCCGCCATTACCCACCCGGCTCACGTTCTGCAATATTATTATTATTATGGCAGATTCCTCCCATTCTACCCGACGAAGGTCGTCACTAAAATGTCACTTTTACTCCTACTATCTTTCCAATAAGAAACCAGAATTACATAGTCTACACAAGTCCCAAGATACCTTTTACCCGGGGAGCTTATTCACCGGAATCCCCGAGATAGTTCCTCCGAATTATTGGATTTCCAATCGATCCCCGAAATAACAAAGGAATTCCGGCTTAAGTCGCTACATTCCCCCAAAATACAATATAAACAAAGTCTGGAAAAACAGATTTCATCTCAAATCTTGGCATGTGGTTTTTGGAAATTGGAAATTTTAAGAATTCAAAGGAGACATTATTTTTCTAAATGATTTTGGGTTTGATTTTGACAGCATTTTGATGACGCTTCTCTTTCTATTGCCGCCCCTGGACCCGGTGGTGGTAGAGAGACTCCTCCAGCTCAGGGGAATGGAGACTTTGATGGGGAGAAACCCACCGGAACTTTCCGCCGAATCTGTTGTTGCTCCGGAGGAGGAAATGACTCGCGAGGGAGTTCACAAAAGAGGTAAAAAATTGCGTTTTTCAGCATTTTAAGTCTTAATTAGAGCTGGGATCCGAAGCTGAATTTTCCCCAATCCGATCCGAACTCGGATTGAAATTGAACCTTCGGATTGGGATTAAAGAGAGGCAATGGAATAAGTTTGGATTGAAATCGCATTATTTGAATCTTGAAATTAGGGCATAATCTGAAGGCATAACCCGATTCATCTGAACAATTCGATCAATCCGACGGATCTCATTGCCCCATCAGATAAATTGGGATGGATCGGATTGATTTGAATCCTAGAAGAGGCATTCTAGAAGAGTCCAAGAAGAGGCATTCAATCTGATTCTACGAACGCGAATATTGGATTGGGAACAATTTCGGATCTGATCC
>JAAZTK010002676.1:0-10722 GCA_036507255.1 Megalothorax incertus | reverse complement strand
TCGGATCAAACAAATCATTCCTCTGATACACTTTTCTTCCATCAGATGCTACAGTTTGTTTCCACTTAGTATTTTGCCTAGTTAGTTTTTCAGTTATGTTCCTGGTTACAGGAATACCTGTTCTAACTTTAGTACTACCCCCCTGCTTAGCTATATTACTCCAAGCACTCACCCCCTTTACTACTCTTCCAACGGCAAGCAGCTCTCCTGCTGCCAGCATCCCATACAGACAAGCTATCTTATAATCTCCCTGTTCATATGCTTTTTTCGCCTGGGCAGCAGAACCCACTATAGGTAGATGGTTCACCAGCTGCTTGGCGGCTTTTTTCCAATCGCCCTTTGATAGCACTTTGCGTAAGTCTGCATCCAATACCCCCGAAGCCGCTGTAACCAGCTGCTAAAGCCCATAAGACACCCGCTGGCGTCATGCCTACGCCAACAGTTACACCCGTGATAACCGTTAACTTCGCTAAAGCAATATCCCTAATTCGTTATGGAAAGATTCAAGGGCTGCAAGCTTTTCTGTATCACCGTTCTCCACTTAACTTTTAACTTGATCAAAAGTCATTTTGTTATTTTCTATCCCAGCAATTTCTCCCCTTAACTTTTTGCTTGATCAAAAAGTTACAAAAAATCAAGCGCTGTGAAAAAAGATAGGGCCAAGTTTTTAAAGCTGGCAAAGCAAAACTCACCCTATAGGCTCAAACAGTTGCTTTGCTAATCAGCTTTAAAAAACTGTGCCTTGATCTATCTTTTTTCAGAGGCGCGGGGAGTAAGGAGGGCTTTATATCTGATTTTAAATGCCTGATAGATAACGTTTACACAATCTTTATAGAAAAGATGCAAAGTTTACAGGCTTTTAGTTATATCCATTCCCTTATGGTTAGGTAAAAAAGGATTTTTATAAATTTGACCGCATGCTGGACAAGCAATATTTTTTTTATCTGTTTCAATATCCCAAGCATGCGTACAATGATCACACATGGCTAGGCCTTCATTGTCTAATATTATTAACTTATTATCAGGATGATAGCCTTCTAGCATTTCTGGGTATAGTTCTAATGTTATTTCCTGTTTACGTTTAGAATAGGTATGCAGAGCATCGCTTTCTCTTAAATCCAACCTTTGATCAAAATTATCGTTACACAGTTCTTTAAATCCCCATATCGCATGTACAGTTTCTCTTTCATCTCTATTAAAAACCTTAACATGCCAATCTAAAGGCAGAGTGTTGTCCACGATTTCAAACATTGAATATGGATTCCAATCAGGACTACGCTCATATATATCAAGTAAGTAAAATAAGCAATGAGGATTCCTATAGAGACATATACCCATAACAATATACTCCATTCCTACTATAAATCCACCAGAGTTATTTTTACTATATCCTACTGGAAAACCATGAGAACCTATAATTTCTTTGTAATCAGCTCCTGATAAATGTGTTTTTGTACATACTATTTTCATAATTTTTAGGGATTTTTGAATTTAAAGTCATCTACTGCTATAATTTTACCATCCTTCATTTTTGCATTGAAATGTATTTTGACACCATTAGAAGCTTCATTTGTCATTTTAAACCATCCTTAAACATCATGGCCATAGCTAGGTCGTATGTAAAGCCTTGACAAAGTAGTATACCTGATACAGTAAGGAAAAACGCCTTTTTACCAGAGAAAAGCAGGCATAATACGTTTTTCGAAAAAATATTTAATACGCATAACTATAATACATCTTAATTTGTTTCATACTTTTTATTCATATAATTTTACATGTATACTGATATTAAAAACAGTTTTAATACATATAGTTATGGTTTTAGGTCAAAATATAATGCTCTTGAGAAAGAAAAAAAGACTTTCTCAAGCTGCTCTAGGTACTATAATCGGTACTTCTGGTGACGTGGTTGGCAGGTATGAAAGAGGGGATATAACCCCTTCTATTGATGTTGTGACTAGGATTGCAGAGGTACTAGACGTTAGTATTGACTATTTAGTTGGTCAATCTAAGATACTTATGAATAAAGAAGCCGTTGAAAGACTGGAAAGTATTTCACTGCTTTCAGAAAAACACAGAGAATTTGTTCTCAATATGATTGATATGGCTATAAGGGATTTTCAGGCTAAAAGGACTTATCTAAAATAATTTGATTATGAAATACATAACTTTAGCTATCAAGGATAATAAATATCAGCCATTTATAAAATTTATAAAAACGCTTGATTTTGTAAAAGTAGAGGATAGTGAAGATTCTAAAAGAGTTACCCTAATAAAGTTTAAAAATGCCTTAGAAGAGCTTAAATTATTTCAGCAGGGAAAATTAAACATGATTTCTGAAGAAGATTTTATCAAAGAGCTTAATGAGCTATAGCATTATATTCTCTTGTAGCTTTAACAATGAGGTTAAACATTTAATAAAGAAATACCCTTCACTTAAGGAAGATATTTTAGTATTGATTGTAAGCTTAAAAGAAAACCCTACTCAAGGTATCCCACTTGGAAATAATGTCTACAAAATACGTTTATCTATTTCTTCCAAAAGAAAGGGGAAGTCTGGTGGTGCAAGGGTGATAACATTTGTCAAAAGTGAAGAAAATAGGGTAATACTATTTTTTATTTACAGTAAAGGAAGCAGAGACTCGCTTTCTAAAAAAGAAATAAAGGATCTGATTGTAGGCATATAATAGCTGATTATCAACTAGATTCAAAGTGTCTGTTTTTTACCAAACTAATATAAAACCACCCTCCTACCATACACTAGGACGTGTCGTCAATTATGTGATTAATATAATGGAAGCGGCAAATTTAATTGCTTCCAAAAAATATTTTCCTCGTTTACAGTAACGGGTAGCAATGCCTCTAAATTGTTTTAATCGAGCAAAAAATCGTTCAACTACATTGCGGTTTTTATAATAATTTTTATCAAAATCACGTATTTCCTTTCTATTTGATCTAGGAGGGATAACAGCTATTGCTTCCATATTTTCAATATATTTAAGAATAGCTTGACTATCATAGGCTCTATCAGCTATTACAAAATTGGCTTTTTTATTATTTAATAAAGCCTCAGCACATTGACTATCGTGGACTTGACCACCTGTAAGTACCAAATCAACATGATTTCCAAATTGATCTGATAAACAATGTATCTTACTTGTCAACCCTCCCCGAGAACGACCTAACCCTTCATCTTGAAATTCCCCTATTGTTTTTTTTAGATGCACCAGAAGCATGTTGATGCGCTTTGACAAGCGTTCCATCCATAGCTAAAAATTCTCTATTGCCATCATCTGATGATGAACGAAAAATAGCGTTAAAAATACCTTTTTTTGACCAACGTGAAAACCTTCGATGCGCATTTTTCCAGCAACCATACCGCTCTGGTAGATCACGCCAAGGAGCACCTGTTTTAAACAACCAAAAAATTCCATTTAGAAAGGTTCTATTACTTTTTGCAGTTACGCCTACTGAACCTTGACGAACAGGAAGTAAATGGGATATCTTTTCAAATTGTGATTCAGTTAATTCGTGACGTCGCATCTTATTTACCAATTTAACTTAATAAAAATAATTGTTTCCAAGCTTCAATAAATTAAATATAAATTATCTTAATTGACGACACGTCCTAGTAACTTACTTTTTCCAGTTTCACAAGAAGTCTAATAAAAATTGAAATTTTTATTAGACTTCTTGTGGTTTCATGATTTTTATAAGGAGCTCAAGACTATTCTTGAATTGTTCTAAACTCCAATAATCTGATTCCATATAATATTCTAGTCGAGAACCATCCTCTAACTTATTATTAGTTAAGACACCATTAATGTGAACATGTCCAAAATCATCTAATCTTAGATTTAAATCAATATCACAGTTTTCACTTATAAAACTTGCATTTTTTTGCTTATTTGCAATAATTAATGATACTTGCTGTACAAATTCATACCATTCTTCATAAGAAAAATTAAAAGTAACCTTAGCACTATACCATGATGTAAATATTCTATATATAGCCTCATAATACCGCTTTTCAAGTTTGATATTATCAATAGATAACTCACAACCATAGTCGCCTTTGATAGACAATTTATATTCCCATAGTTCTTTCATAACATATTCTATTTGGCATCTTTAGAAATATCTTCAAGATTAATAGGCCAGCCAAACTTCTTACTTCTCTGTGACCATTGTTTTACGTCTATTACATCTCTATGGACAATAACACCATCTTTCTCAATAATATTATAAATCACATCCTTCCCATTTTGAGTGCCACGCAGTGTATAACCTTTTCCACCGCCACGAACTATAGTAGGTTTAGTTTTTAGAATCATCTCATCAAAACTATAGGGGAAGTTATGATTTACTGGATCTTTTAAAGCTTTATCTCTAATGTTTTTATGATATTTTACTCCCCCCTGCTTACTTATAACTCTTACCCTTTCATCCGTTTTTGCACTACTTTGCACAACACTACTTGCCCCTAAATAAGGGTTATATTGTTTTTTTAGTGCCTGGTTTTCAGTCACTAATAAAACAGATAGGAAGAGTAGCAAAAGTATGCGTAAAAACTTCATTTACTTGAGTTATAGGTTTCAATTAAAATAAAGGTAGTAGCTTTTTATTTCAATTGAAAAAAAATGATATCCTCGTCCACGGAAGTAATGGTGTGGAGAGACGCTATTGTAAGGGATGGTATCTTCTTCACATCTTCAATTAAATCTGTTGTGTCTTGTTGACGATACACTTCCATAGTAGAGACACATTTAAAACCAGCTAAATATTGCGCCTTTCTTAAGCCATAGGATCGGATCCATAAGGTAAAACGACTTTGCCGAAGCTGCCTAAAACAGATAAAGTTAATGCCTAATGCTGCAGACAAAGTTTTTACCTGCTTAGAAAGACTTTTAAACTGATCATGTAATCGGCTAAATGTTTCACATTGCGGATAAAATAACAAATCACTCTCCTGCCTATTCATAGATAAGTAGTGCTGAAAGGGAATGATTTGGTGAGCAACTAATGGTAGTTTTCTACCTGCTTTACGTTTAAGCCCCCCTGGAACATATAAGCTCCCAGTAGACAGATTCAGATCTTCATAGTTGATTCTCAGTAAATCTTGTTCATCTACTGCTTGATAAATCATAAGACCTAAAAAGAGATGATCGGTATAACAGTAACGCCCTTTCGACTTAGGAATAAAGTGATGATAGAGTTGATCTAAGTGGTCTGCACTGAGTAAAGGAAGACTCGACTTACAAACACCTCGTAAGCGCACATTATAGGCTATATTGGGTAGTTGTAAGTAGCGATAATATAAAGATAGATGTCGTAAATGGTTGTTAATCAAAGCAGAAGAAGCTCCTTTGGATTGTAAATGGCCAATATAGTCTAATAGGTTGGTATAATTAGCTGATGCTATATATAGCTTATGTGCAGATAACCAGTTGCTATATTGTTGTGCATAGCCTACACTTCTGCGCATAGTGGACCTAAAGTAGCCTAGTTGAGTGAGGTAAACTGTGAAATTATCCATGGTTTAGATCTTCTACGATTCTGGTATAGATCTGTGTGCTATTGAGCTGTTTATGGCCTAAAAAACGACTGATTTGTTCCAAAGGCATACCAGATTGCAAGAGATGGGTGGCAATGCTATGACGGAGGCTATGTAAGCCAATGGACTTGGTAAGTTGACTTTGGATTACTAACTTTTTGATACGTTCTCGCATACTGTTTCCCTGCATAGGAGTTCCTTTTCTGCTTATAATAAGCATGTTGCATGCCTGCTGGCCGAGTAAATAGGGCCTGCTATACGCTTGATAGGCTTGAAGGGAAGCCATCACAGAAGGACTCATAGGAACATATCTGCCTTGGTAGGTTTTTCCAGGAACTACTTCTAATAATTGTTGCGGGTAGTGAAGATGGGTAAGTGCTATGCGTTCACCTTCTCTATTACGCAATCCACAACCATAGTAAAGCGCTAAAATAGCACGGTCCCTATAACCTAAAATACCCTGATCGGTAGCATTATAAAGCAACTTAACTTCTGCTTGTGTTAGGATGGATCGAGGTGTAGGAACAGTTCGGGTAACGGATAGTGGACCATAGAAAATCTGATGGTTTGCGGTATGTTGAAGGTATTGGTCAAATAGACGAATAACGTTGAGATGGCTTTGTATAGAACTAGTGCTTAATCCGCCACCAAAGAGTTGATTCGTTTTAGTATGGAGATAGTGGTTATAGTTTTCTAAAATAGATGGATTGATAGCTTCTATATCATTGATGTTATGGGCTATAAGCCAGTTAAAGAACGTACGAAATTTCTTAGTATAGCTAAGAATAGTACTTTTGGCATAGCCCAGGCGTTCCATCCAGATAGCAAATTCAGTGCGGTAAGTGAAAAAGGGGGTGCCGTGCATTTCCTGTTTTTAATTATCCACGCTAGTTTTAAACTATTTTATATTCATTGTCAGACAGTTGAGTGGATAGTTGGTCAATTATCCACTGAAAAGTTTTTAGATATATTACGCTGTATATCAATAGGTTGAGTGGATAGTAGTATCTATTAGCCACTGCTATCCACTGACTTATGCAACCGATCAAAAACTACATCTAAGGTATTAATAACCTGACTATTCAGGGTTGTATAGTCTCCATAACCGGTTACTTCATATTCTAATCCTTGTTTGTAACGATTGCCACCTACTATTTTCAGGTAGCCATATTGGAGCAATTGAGCCAAATAGTAGCGCATATTATAGGGATTGATACGAATCGATTGTCTTATATCTGAGCTGAAAAAACTTAGTTTTTCCGTCTCAAATAGATGCGTTTTAATCTGTTCTAAAAATGTTCTACAACCTTTAGTTAGTTCATCACTTTTGGCCAGTAACACCTCTTTAAGCAGTGCATTGGCTTCTTTAATATCTTCTAAAGTGGTTTCAATATAGGATGCCCCTGTAGCGGAATCTACTTTAATTTCTCGCTGATATTGTTTATAAAAGGTAATAACTTCTATAAAACTAAGGTAATGGGCATTGGTTCTTAGTGGTTTAAAAACGCTATCTGGAATGGCTAACTGGGTAGCATAAGGGTTTTTAATGACAATAGGCTTTAAAATGCTTTGTATATCTTTGAAAAAGGCTTTAATTTCTTGTTCTTGAGTAGTATTGACTTTCCCTGCGGAAAGGCTTCGTTGGTAGTCCATAATCTGCGCTTTATGTGCTTTGCTATTATCTAGGTAGATCAGGATACTTCGATTGGCATTGTCTTCATAGAGTTTTTCTCTGGTAGTAGTTCCAGCCAAGGAGATGGGACCTTCTACTTGTATTAATTATAACTATCAGAAGTAAACTTAACTTATAATTTTAAATCATGCAAGAACTTTGAAATTTAATTTTGCTAAATAATTATATACTTTTGAAAATGTTGATAACTATGGGGAATAAAGGACTCTAAAAGAAATGGAAATAGCTAAAATAATTACAGATCTACGTAAGTCGAAAAAGTGGTCACAAGCTGATTTCGCAAATAAAACAGGGATTTCACAGGTGATGGTTAGTAAGTATGAGCGTAGTGATGCATATACCTTCTATAGAAGTAGCTATAAAAATGGCTAGAATTTTTGAAGTGAGTCTTGATTATTTAGCAGGAGAAGGACAAAATGCTGCTTTTGATAGAGAAATGATGGCTAGACTAGAGCATATAGAAAAGCTGCCTCAGAAGAAAAAAGAAAAAATATTTGAGTTTATAGATCTTATCATTAGAGATCATTATACCGGGGAAGTGTATGGAAAAAAATAAAAAACCACCCCTCCCCCTATCATACGCTAGATACATCGATCGAGGTAGAGAGTGGATAGAAGGGGTGGCTTATAGGGTTGTAAGATTAAATCCTAACTACTACACAATATCTAATTCGTTATGGAAAGATTCAAGGGCCGCAAGCTTTTCTGTATCACCTTTTTCTTTTAACTTTTTGCTTGATCAAAAAGTTACAAAAAATCAAGCGCTGTGAAAAAAGATAGGGCCAAGTTTTTAAAGCTGGCAAAGCAAAACTCGCCCTATGGGCTCAAACAGTTGCTTTGCTAATCAGCTTTAAAAAACTGTGTCTCCATCTATCTTTTTTCAGAGGCGCGGGGAGTAAGAAGGGCTTTATATCCGATTTTAAATGCCTGGTAGATAACGTTTACACAATCTTTTAGAAAGACCCTTGAATAACCTTATGCTATTTTCAACTTTTCTAGAGATCCAGAATATGGGAGCGTAGACCTACTATACCCTCCTGACATATGATAGATGCATCGCTGCAGGCATTCAGTAGACAGGAAGGTGGGGTTGTTAGGGTTATTGGATTAAATCTTGGCTAGTATAATTTTGACAAAAATTACTCTTGTATCTTCTTTTGAAGAAACTCTAAAAAGTTACCTGCATATTTAAACCCTTCCAGAGGTGCTTCTCTGCCAACATATACGGGAAACTCTCCATCTTTATCTACCTGATGTAAATCAAAGTAATAAATTTCTGCTTGGTTATTTTCTTGAATAACCAATTGATTTTTGGATGAAAATCCATTTTTTTGGTTTAACTCATTAATGTAAACAACGCCTCCACTTGGTATAGGATTTTCATCTAAATCAGACGCATACACACTATGTATCTCCTCCCCATTAATTTCTCCACCACCATAGTTTTTAAGCCACCATACATAAGAAGGAGGGAACTTCATACCTAAACGTACTTCTGCTTTTTGTATACATACATCAGATGTACCCTCCCCAAAAGGAGTAAATTCACAAATATCATCCGCATTTTCTTCTATTAGTTTTTTTACAAATTCATAATCCATAAACAATATTATTTGAATTCTTTAGCCCTATTTATCCAATACTTTTTTATCCAAGATTTAAACGCATTTCTATCAATATTAGAAGGCATTGTATTTGGATTGATATGCAGTTGTTTTGAATATTTTATATGTTGTGTTTTTGTTAATTCTACTAGATTACTTTCATTACCTTGTCCTATGTGATGTAAGTTGAGAGACTTTCCATCTTTGCATAATGGCGCACGACCCGCGGCCATACGTTCAATATTAGTTCCTGTTATCTCTTTACCATTGACTGTCCACTTACTAATTTGATTTCGGATCAAACAAATCATTCCTCTGATACACTTTTCTTCCATCAGATGCTACAGTTTGTTTCCACTTAGTATTTTGCCTAGTTAGTTTTTCAGTTATGTTCCTGGTTACAGGAATACCTGCTCTAACTTTAGTATCTCCCCCCTGCTTACTTATATTACTCACCCCCTGCACCACTCCCTTCATCGCCTTCACCACTGCCGCACCCTCCATCACAGCTAAGGCACCATATAAACAAGCTATCTTATAATCTCCCTGTTCATATGCTTTTTTCGCCTGGACTGCAGAACCCACTATAGGTAGATGGTTCACCAGCTGCTTGGCGGCTTTTTCCCAATCGCCCTTTGATAGCGCTTTGCGCAAGTCTGCATCCAATACCCCCGAAGCCGCTGTACCAGCTGCTAAAGCCCATAAGACACCCGAAGGCGTCATGCCTGCATAACCCACTTCGCTAAAACAATATCTAATTCGTTATGGAAAGATTCAAGGGCTGCAAGCTTTTCTGTATCGCCTTTCTCCCCCCTATCTTTTTTCAGAGGCACGGAGAGTAAGGATAGCTTCATATCTGATTTTAAAGGCCTGATAGATAATGTTTACACAATCTTGTAGAAAGACCATTGAATAACCTTATGCTATTTTCAACTTTTCTAGAGATCCAGAATATGAGAACGTAGACCTGCTATACCCTCCTGACATATGATAGATGCATCGCTGCAGGCATTCAGTAGACAGGAAGGTGGGGTTGTTAGGGTTGTTGGATTAAATCTTGGTTAATACAAATTACTCTTGTATCTTCTTTTGAAGAAACTCTAAGAAGTTATCTGCATATTTAAGCCCTTCCAGAGGTGCTTCTCTGCCAACATATACGGGAAACTCTCCATCTTTATCTACTTGTAGTAAATCAAAATAATAGGTCTGTGCTTGATCATTTGTCTGAATGACTAGTTGATTTTTAGATGAAATTCCATTTTGTTGATCAACCTCATTCCTATAAACAATTCCTCCACTTGGTATAGGATTTTCATCTAAATCTGAATCATAAATACTAAAAATCTCCTCTCCATTAATTTCTCCACCACTATAATTTTTAAGCCACCATTTATAAGAAGGGGGAAATTTTACGCTTAAACGCTTTTCTGCTTTTTCTATCAACACATCAGAAATCCCATCTCCAAAAGATGTAAATTCACAAACATTTTCATTTGCTTCTATAAGTTTTCTTATTGATTCATAATTCATAATCGATATTATTTAATTTCTTTAGCCCTATTCTTCCAATAATTTCTTTTCCAAGTTTCAAACTGGGATCTATTAATAGTAGATGATGTTTTATTTGAGTTGATATGTAATTGGTTAGAATATTTTATATGCTGTGTTCTGGTTAATTCTACTAGGCTACCTTCATTACTTTGTCCTATATGGTGTAGGTTTATAGGGCTTCCATTTTTGCATAATGGCGCACGACCCGCGGCCATACGCTCAATATTAGTTCCTGTTATCTCTTTACCATTGACTGTCCACTTACTAATTTGATTCGGATCAAACAAATCATTCCTCTGATACACTTTTCTTCCATCAGA
>JAAZTK010002675.1:0-10723 GCA_036507255.1 Megalothorax incertus | reverse complement strand
CTTTACTTTATACCTACTACTACTACAAATACAATTTATGAATACTGAAAACATCTAGAGTATACATTTAATTATCTATTACTCCAATCAACAATACAATTATATCTGTCTATTGATCAGTTTATTATATGGTACATTTGGTTAATTTGAAAAAAGACTTGAAAAGAGAAATAAAAATGTTTGATTTGATTCGAGCTAAATCAATTCGATTCACATTTATTCATTTTCAATTACACAATTGTTAAGTTATTCTTTCAAAATAGAATAGAGCTCCTCAAGGTAAGGTGGTAGGGTATCCCAAGGATTTGGGAGGACATCATTTGTTATAAAAATGTAGCCAAAAGTATTCTTTGCTCTGAGAACGGTGTCTCGATCGAGGGTAGACACGGAATGAGGAATCATAGACCATTTGTTTGGATCCTCAGAGTGTCTTTGCTCCTCCCATCGGGTGAAATCTTGATTTGTTGGAACACCCGCTCGTTCATAAATTATGACTGTATCCACTGTCTTCGCCAACGGAGGGGTAGTATCTGTTCCAGGGTTCCCTACCACCATCTCAAAACCTTGGTCATTTTTAGCGAAGTTTGTGAGTCTCGTGTAAAGGGAGATGTTTCTTCGAGAGCTTTCATAAGCCATTTCATCGAGGAATATTCCATTTGGAGAATATAGTCGCTTCCAGGACTGGATTTCGGATCTGATGGTGGATTCACGTCGTTTTCCGTAATCTGTTGATACATAGCCAAGTGTGTTAATCCCTGCGGAATGAAGTTTGTTGATGGCGGAGGCGTAATCCGAATTTAATTTAGTTCCAGGTCCACTAAATTGTACAAAATCGGATTAAAAAGAAGATGCAGTTTTTAAGACTGCAGACCTACCTATTGACATTGACAATTGCCCAAAGGTCAATTGGATTTCTTTGGTATATTTGGATGAGGGGATCCCAATTGTGAACCCCATTTGAATCCGTTAAGGGGTAAATGTAAAGGGGGATGATTGAACCTTTTAAAGGAAATCGGTTTATATGTATATCTAGGTAATTCAAAAATATATTGAGACTAGGAAATACCTGCGGGTGACCCTAAAGTTGCCTGAAAAGGCAGGAGGATTAGAAGAATGGTTTGTGAAATTGTAAGCATTTTTCGAATGAAATTTTGGAAATCTTAAATCAAGAGGTTTTACCGTTTTATAAGCCAAACAAGGGTCCTGACTCATCTGTTTAATGAGGCAAATAAAATTTAAACACACCTCAGGATGTCAAATAATAAATCAATTATACACGGATATATCCCATGGTTGTACGTATGTGCTCCTGCAAAATATTTGCATAATTACCTACTTAATTTTAGCCTTTGCATTGTCGAGGAAAAATTCTGGTGCTTTACTCATGTTTACTATGAAAAATGTTAATTTTAAATTAAAGAGGAGTTTATAGCGGATGCGGTTCAATATATTTATCAATTATTCATTTTAATGTTTTTGTTACGCTTGATACAATTCAATATTCAAACATAATATAATAATATGATGGAATTCTCATTAAAATTCAAAATTAGGTTTTATCCCATTTGATTCCCAAATGTTCAGGGGTAATTGGAAATCCCGGCTCCTCCACTTTGATAATTTGTTGAGTCAATGTAATTCCGGCAGGGTTTGACCTCTGCTGGGGGCGGGGAGGTTGGAACGTCGGCTTCTTCCTCCTCCTCCTCCTCCTTACTCTTGTGTCTAGCAGTGTATATACAATAGCCAAATCCATCAACGTGATCAGGATCAGAGTCGAGGTCACAGTAATTTGAGTGAAACCTTTGAGAAAAAACTTTTTGATTTTAGAAAAAATGATTTTTAATAAGAATACTTGTTTTCGCATCCCTCCACTTCAAAGCCATTCTTCTGTCTCTTTACTAGGTTGCTCATAAAGGTATTGCTGTCCCCAAAGACCTTGACGCTTCCGGTAAGCTCCTCCGAGTGTCCACTCGAATCCAGAAGGTTGGATCTCCAAAGCCCACAGCAAGATTCAGGACCAATATCGATTGTATATCGTGAGATGGTAGGTCCAATTTGAATTGAGGTGAAAGTATTTCGGTTTGATGTCCCTCTGAGGACAATACCACTCCTTGAATCTTTGATTAAGTTCGCTCTCACAATATTTTCTGTCGCGTTCTCAAAAAGATAAGCTTCCTCTTCGATATTACTCAGGAGGAGTGCTTCAAATCGATTAAACCTTCCATTCTGAACAAAGATGCCCTTGAGAGAATCTTCAAACTTGATCTGAGCTATGCTCCAATATGATCCAGACACTGTGAGGGCTGCCCCATTCGGATTCCTCATTATTGTTGAATTCCCGGACTGAGGGTCTCGCGACCCAAAAAGGGTTATTATACCATTAGGGCGTCCTTGAGCTTTTGCCACAAATTCCCCCTCGTAATCTTGAGGAAGGAGAAATATCCTGTCATTTCCGGTGGCGGATGCCAAGTGAGTTTGGAGTTCCTCGGAGGTTTTTGGAAAATAAGATTTTGAGGACACGACTCCAAAAGACACCAAAGTGCCAATGACCAAACTGTACAAGGAAATCATGTTTCTAGTTATTTATTTATTTTGGTCCGATGATTGGTCTTTTATAGAGTCAGCTGCTCGTTGATTGTGGACGGACTCAGATGTCACGAAATCAATAAAATTCCAAGTAAAAACCACATTAAAATCTCATTAATTTTCGAGATTATTTATTTGAAGATGAACTGGGTGCTTGCGAGATTTGAACTAATTAGCTAAGTACCTAAAGATAGATCTAATTAACCATTTAGTCATCAGTAAACAATTTATAATTAATTTAGCAGGGCGCAGGGGTCAGCTCAATGTCAGGAAGGTGGACATGCCTCAACTTGCCCCATATGGCCAATTGCCATAATATAATGGCCTTATATGCGCGAAAATTAGAATTGAATGTTTTGAAAAAGAAAGTATTAATTTACGCATTTGCGAATTTACAACTATAAGTGCAAAATCAAAATTAATAAAGTAATAATTGTTCAAAGGTCATCAAAGACACCTTCAACTTCCTCCCTGCATTGGTGTCCGTGTCACTCGAAGAATTGCATTTTTCCTTTTTTTGGTCCCATTTCCAACTTTTGCAAAAATGCCCATTTTGAGATAATGTTTTGTTCTCTAAAATTAAATTCGTGACCTCCTTGACCTTCAACATCCACTGTGTCACCGTTAGACCAAGTCAAGGTCCTAATCAGCACCTTCTCAGTGTCATTTTACCAAATCTAATCCTGAAGTCGGAGTTCTTCAAAACCTCAAAATGTCTTCAATTATTACTCGAATGATTTTTTCCGTAGCTCTTGGTAGGGTTTAATTTTTCGTATAATTCTAATTTTGCCTAGTTAGGTAATTAAAATTATGTTTTTAAATTGTCAGGTATTGTTGGAGCAGTAGCTTGTTACGTTTTTAAAGCCTCATATAATACTGGAAGAAATGCAGCTGCACATGCCTATGGTGGCCGTGGAGGAAGGTCAAGACGAAGGTCATCAACACCCCCCGATTCCCCTGTGATGGGTAGGTCAACTTGGGAAGTGTACGAGAGCGAGGAGGAACCGTTTGAAGAGATTACAGATGAAGATTTCAAGACACCGGATGGGCCTTCTAGTCCAGCCCTCTCCGCCACAGAGTCTACCAAATCTAATAAAACCAAGAAAGAAAGTCCAGCGACAACTCTCCTCTCTTCGTGTCAGATCTGCCTTGAAAAGTTTACGGATATCAAAAGGCGGGGAGGAGAACTTTATTCTACTCCATGTGGCCATATGTAACAGCATAATTTACTAATTATTCAATCTGATTTTGGAACATAATCATAATAGTATTTTTAAATTGGACTTTACAGATTTTGCAAATGTTTGCTACTGTGTCTGGAGCAGAAACCAAATTGCCCATCTTGCAGAGCAGATTGCGAACCTCATGAAACTCATAAAATCTACCTATAATGATTTATAGCACTCTACACAGTAAATCCTCAGTAATTTGGAAATTCGGGCCATGACCTAGCACCTTTAACCGATTAAAGATTAAGCGATTAATTTTAGTGTGTGTAATTAAAATGCTAAATTAATAATGTTATCATTAATGTAAGGTGCTCATCAATAATAGACTAATAATTAAGAAATAATAGCTAACTCGCAATTAATGTAGAATGTCAGTTCGTTTTCATTATGTTTAATGATCCCATCGCCTCCTTAATAGAATTAATTAAGCCAGAGCTAGGAAAAAATGTGATTGAATGCATGTGTACCTATTGTATTAATATCTGTACTTTGAATAGTATTAATATTTGAAATAATTGTGATTACGATAAAATTGCAATACAAGTAGTAGGATAGTTCGATCAAGAATCAAGATTAATTTTTACCCTAATAATTTAATATTTGTTTACTATTTTAAGTATCTTGTCATTATCCATTGTACTCATGTACTTATACGAGTATCATTAATTAATTATCCTTAGTCCATGACTGATAGTGATGAATAAATCAATGATCTTATACACTGTACAGCAAATATATGCTAAGGAAATCTTCCCTTGAGATGCTTTTGAGGATACCTTGCTAAATTGAATATTTTGTAAATTATTCTTTGGGCCATATTTTGTAGCATTTTTATTTTTTGTTGGCATTTTTTTGTAACTCAAGTTCGATAGAGGATGGGAGGAGGACTTTATCTGAATATTAAGGTTCAATTGCCTTTGGTCAATGATGGAATGCACCTGTAAGCTACGTACTAATTAAGTAATCGGGGTAGTTTAAAGTATTTAATTTAAATATTTAGGAAGCCAGTAATTCCTGAATTGGAGGGAGCTCCATACCCCTGGCTAGGTACATTTAATGAAACAGCCATCTCCACTTCAAAGCTCGCATCTTCCCTCATTGACTTGATGGTGACCCACAAAGGTCTCTACAGTTCATATGTTTCTAATTGCAATGAGGAGGTCAACTTTGACATCTCCGAGTACAAGGGATTGACTCAGCGCCTCTCATATGAAATCATACATCCTCTATGGGGGCTTAAGCATGCTGTAGAACATAACATCAGGGTGGCCCAAAAGGCACTTAAATATCAGCAGGAATCCGAGGAATCGAGCGTTGATACCTTTAGAAATGAGAAGGCTGCAGTCTACATGATTCAATTAAATCAGCATCTACTTCAAGCAATTGATCAAGAGTTCAAAATTTATTCAACTTTATTACAATTCAATAATTAAAGTACAGCAAGTGAAATTAATCCCTAACCAGACCTCCCATTAATTAAATTATGAAATAAATGCATAATAAATTAAAAGATTGAAATAATATTTGACCCAGAGGTCAAATGTTGGGCCTTGTAATATTTATTATAACTCGTAAAGCTAGCTTGAGGAGGCTGCTGGTAACGTCGTAAAATGCGTTAAAAACTGTCCAAGTGCACTCGTGATTTTAACTCTCTAAATCAAAACAAAGTTCGAGTTACACGACACACTTCCAAGATTGACCTTTTAATAAGGGTTCGGGACATCCTACATTTTAAGCTCAAGGTAAGCACTGTGTTCAGTTGATCATCGTCACTTGACAAAAAATCGTCCAATTAGAATTGACACTTTCAAATACCAATAATTAGTCATGAAAACTTTTGATATTTTTAACTTGCAAACATTTTGCTCATTTTAAAATTTAGGTGAGGATCAATTAGTGTGACAAAGTATTCACGGTCCCCCTGTCCATCGTGTCATCAGGCCTCCACCAGGGGTGACAGTATCCGAAGGTACTTGACATTAATTTTAAAGCATTTTTCCTAGACATGCTGTTTTGCTAATTTTTGTTATTTCATTTACACAATCATATTCTAACGAATATTATTTTTAAAAGATTTTAATGGTGCAGCCGCAATAGTTGCAATTTATCCTGACCTTTTGACACAATGGCTTCCGGAGGTGGTCGAAGAAATTCCTCAGATCAGAACCACCATAAGAACGAGGGGTCGTCTTTAAAGTCAACTCTAATAGCTGGAGGTTTCGTAGCTCATAAAGCCTTATAAAATCGAATTATAATTAAATTAAAATCATTAGGTGTGGGACTAGCATTGGGAGCTGCAGCAGCTTACCTCTTTTCATCAGCGTCTGAGACTGAACAGAGGTCAAGTCATCCAGTACAACAGACTCAGCGGAGTACTCGGTCAAGTAAATCCGGGCACCCGATCCGGCCCAGTAATAAACAACTTGACCCATCTTCCGCCAATAGCCCACCTTGCACTCAATCTCGGGCGGACAGTAATACGGCTACTATCCCTCATGACATTGGTGGTTGTTCAGAATGTGCTATTTGTAAGGAGACGTTTGATTTCCTCATCAAGTCTGATGTAGAGATTCTCTCCTTGGGCTGTGGTCACATCTTTTGCCAAGTTCGTGTAACGCGGTCATTATTGATACTTTTTATTTAATTTTTCTATTTGAAATTTTAAAAGGATTGCATTTATGCCAGTCTACAAGAGTCTCCCAGATGCCCCAAATGCCGAGAAGTTATCAAGAGAGGGGATACTCGGAGGATTTATTTTTAAAAATTTCAAATGGAGATAATGGGCAGCCGAAAAGTCGAAAAGTGTGCTAAATGCGAATGATAACCAAGCATGTTTTTCTATTTACCATTTCTAAAAACTTTAATATACTCGTAAAAGAATCAACTACTGATATACCCGTAAATCTTGTTAAATCTAGAATGAATTCTTGAATGAATAGTTATACGCATTATTCTGAAGATATAATCGCGTATATATAAAATTTACGAGGATACATACTAAAAAAAAGTACATATGTCGTCGATTCGTCAAAATTCTAAATCTAGCCAATTGTGATTTATAAATATAATAATTTATATTTAAGTCTAGTAATTTTAACTCGAAAAAATATATGTATATGCAAGTACTATCCTACTACAACATACGAGTATATCCGCACTTATAGGAATTCTCGATATAATATTAATAAATTAATAATCGTAGAATAATGACTAATTACTCGAGTGACTTTTAAAGTTATCTTTACGTATATTTTAAATTACATACAATATATATAAACATGAAATAAAACTTCGACCTTGTAAAATTATATACTTACTTTGAAATTCTAAATTTTTAATTAATAATATTAATAACCCATTTTTGATAATTGGGATTTTATTCTTGTGTAATTTACTCGTTAAGAATTTACAACTTAGGAATCATTACAATTTTAAAGCTTTTTGACTAGGTTGTTTAGGTTTAGGAGTTTGAGGAGTATTTAGACTTGTCGAAGGATCTGGAGGAGGTTTCTTCATCTTTTCCGCAGTCTCTGCCATTTTTGCACAAAACTCCAGCTCACGTTTCCGGCATTTGATATAATTAGGCACCTAAATAGATCGAAAAAACAGGATTTACCTAAAGCCTTGTGATTGAGCTCTAGTTTATAACTTTATATACCGTTCCAAACCCTGTCCTTGTGACAAAAAGCCTTGCGAGCCCAGATCTGCAAAAGTCTACCTTATCTCCATTGCGTGTAAGTACAATTTTAGCTGGAAACGAAATTACTTTCTAGAGTTTTTGTCAAAGCATTTATAAAAAATCACCTTTGGGTGTTGCTGCGGGTGTCTGAATGACTTTGAGGGCATTATATCGCACAAAATCCTTTGGGAAGTCCGCAGGTAGATCTTCAAAGTATTTGGGAGACTTTGGTGTGGGTAATCTGCCACAAACTTTCCGACGTCTCGTCTTTCTCGCTAGAATCAACCGTCGACAGTCGTCATTACATAGGAGACATGGACCAGGGAGTGGTTGAAGACTGCCGCAACATTTGTCACGCTCCAGAAATGACTCGAGTTTCTCCTCATAAGTGGAGCAAGGGTTGTTCCAAATCCCCTCTTCAACTCCTGAGGAATCCTCATCAGAAAGATATCCAGGTCCTTTACCATATGGGTAATAAGAACTGCCAAATGCGGGAGCAACCCACCCGGTGATCCCAGATCCTTTAGCCTCCCTTTTTAACCTTTGCCTCTCCCGCCGGAAATCAGCCTCTGTGCAATGGCAAAAGTCTTCAGGCTCTGGAGGGCGGGGTGGGCCACCTTGAGGCTCCCTAGGTGCCAGTGATAAGCATTTCTCCTTTGGGGGTTCCTCCTCATCTTCCTCCTCCTCTCCGGAAGCTCCTCCACCATCAGATTCCGAGTGCACTTTCTTTTGTTCTTGGCCCTTTTAAAAATGTGAGAAATGCGTAAGGGCGACTTCCTAAAGGTAAATAAATTATTTTCCTCTTATTTTAAACCGAAATAAAGCTCAATGATTGTACAATGATTTGTTATTTTGGAAAATAATTTATTTACCCCGAATTTCATTTGTTTTAAAATATAAAAAGTGAGGTCAAAGGTTGTTGAAAAGAGAATGGTTGTCTAATTATAAATTTGATGATGTATGTTACTTTAAAAAGCTATTGCCTTACTTCGCCTCCATTCTCTTTTCTGGGTCTTGACCTTGACCTGCACCCAGTGCATTTCCTCTTGGGCCCTATACATGGCTTTTGAGGAAGGATGACACGAGTTGTCGTCTGATCTGTTGTACTCTTGATGGCATTTCCGTAAGGAAAGGGGACATTTCCAATGGGGGATTTTGGGTTAGTCTTCGCCAGAGGTTTTCCATTCCAAGAGCGTCCACTTGGCTTTGTTGATCTTCCAGAGTCCCCTGGAAGTGAGGCGGGGTGTACCGGAGGAGGAGCAGATTGACGGGATCGAGCACTTGTCACGATTGGTCGGATTTCTCGCGAGTAATTTTGCCGGCTTCGAACTCTAGGACCACTTTGAGGTACTTCAGGGAGGTTTGCTTGGGTCCCTTCGTCAATCAAGCTGATTGCTCCTGGTGGTCTATCTCTTTGATAAACCCTATGCTGGGGAAACCTAGTCAAAAAGTCACATTTTAAAACTGAAATTCACAATTTCTAATGCCCACCGTTGATCTGTAGGATCTCTGTCAATTGGTCTCCTCCTAGCACTCCTTGGGGAACTCACCAAGGGTGGTAACTCCTTTGAGTCTTGGTACTCTTCAATTCTTCTTGGGAATCGAGTTGGTGGCGTTTGATCCTGATTGAGATCCGGATCGGCCTGAGAATCCTTCCTGGAACGGCTACTTGAGCTAATACTTGTATAAGTATTAGCCGAACTGGCCCTTGATGACCTTGATTGATGACTTTGACCTTTGCACTCTTGTGGACCGAGTTTCCTCACACTGTGCACTTTTTGATAATATTCAGCCGCAATTTCCTCCGGAGTAAATAGCTTTACTGGATTGTTATTCAGATCTGTCCTTGATCTGTCTTTTGTCGTAATCTTTTCAAATTTGCTTTCAAATACAGTTCCTTGATCCGGTATCACTACAATGCCCGCATTATTGTTTTCATCGGGGCAGGACCTCCTTGACCTTGACCTCTCCCTCTTTTCCTGGATCTTCTTTTTAAGGGATAACGCAATTCGTGTCAGAGAGTCGTCCGAATCCGCTCTTTTGAGCTGAGATTCCTCCTCAGGTGTCAGTAGGCTTGCAAGGTCAGTACTTCCACCTTCCATGACCTCTCTATGAGAAAACGCTTCGTTTACGGCCCTTTGTGATACTTCCACTTGATAAACACGAGTTCTTTGAGGGACTGGATCCAGTTTTTCAAATTCCAGCTCAAAAGGCGCTGTTGAACTTGATCCGCCGGATCCTCCGCCTATCCATTTTGGTTAAAATAATTAACATTTCCTCATAAAAATTTTCCTCATAAAAATTTACAAAGTAGTACCGGCATTTAAATTAGAGCCCATCCCAGAGGCGGAGGAACTCTCTGATTTGTCCGACTTTGCAAAAGATTTACTCACAGAGGACTTTAGAGCACTTAGGGATGACCCAATTTTAGAAAAACTGGAACCAATTTTGGAAAAGACGCTCTTATTCCCACCTTCAGCTTCCGGTACGGCCTCCTCAATCCTAAATGGTTTTTTAAATAAGGATTGAAAGGTGATTTGACAAGGCTTACTTTTCCTCCTCTTTTTTCTCTTCCTTTGGAGGCTCTGGTAGGGGTGGACAAGGATCAGGGATAACTTTCCTCACATATGGAAGGAGCTTGCGAGGTATGGTGGGACATCCGCAAGGATCACAGAGGTTCCAAGGGTGGCAGGGTCTGCAATAATTATAGGATCTGACAGCGTTCCAGCAACACCCCGGATCAAAACCCGAGTCGCACCCATTGTAATCCGAGTTAAACATTCCTACAGTTGGTGAACCCAAGTCAAGAGCAATGTCATCCCCTTGTGGCTTGAGAATCTCGTCCAAAAGTGGCACCTTCTCTTTCTTTTCGGGTCTAAAAGCATCTCCAGTGCTCTTTTTCATGGAACCTTCGTCACTCATGAGGTCAGGGCAGTCAAAAAGCGTCGCAAAACTTCGGGTAGGAGGCGAAAGCGACAATATTTCAAGGTTGAACTCAATTTTCGGGGGTGAATGTGCAGATTTTGGTGCTTTCTTTATTATGATCATCTCGGGAGGATACTCTTGGGATTTTACGGTATCTGGATCTGGACTTTTACACTCAATTTCCGGTTCCTTTGATGGATTGTCCTTTACAGAGTCCTGAGATGCAAAGGGTGTTGGAGGAGGTGGTAGAATTGACGCTGAGGAGGAGGAGTCCTTGTTCTTGCTCTTTTTCTTCCCAATTCTC
>JAAZTK010002673.1:0-10725 GCA_036507255.1 Megalothorax incertus | reverse complement strand
TCTAAGCTCAGAGTCAAGTGTCAATTAAATGGACTGGGACTGATAAAAAAACAACACATTGGTTTTTTCCCATCAAAAAAATGATCCAACTGCAAGTCGAATTTACACCTCGATTGTAAAATGGCAAGATAAATACATTAAAATAAAATTAAGGATTGCATTGTTCATTAAAATCCTGATTATAAATGTCAAGTTTGGAGTTGCAGCCCGCTTTTTAATCCTATTTAGATACAATATCAATGTCCAATGAAAAGGAATTGTTTTATAAATAGAATTTAAACAGAAATTATTAACAATATATAAAGGTGGTTGAAATGTTTTAATTAGTTCAAGTGTTTTATTCAACCCCATCCATCACAAATGTCAATTTGTTTCATATATAAGTATTTTCAGCGAGGATGACTTAACCTTATTTTAAATTGAATAAAAGTATTTTTTAAAGGTTTATAGACCCCCTTCAAGAGTGAAATGAAAGCAAAAGTATATTATAAATTTATCAATTAATAAATAATATGACTCATCTCCAAATTAATATAATTTACATTGCGGACCCCAACCAGACTCTTTTTTTCCCCATATAATTACATTATAAAATTATAACTTATATATCAAACTTTCGATAACAAAGGAGTTTTATTGCGAAATAAAGTGCTAAAATTATTTGCACATTAAAATATGTGTGTAATTATTGTGGCGGAATATAATCCTGGGTAAACAACTTGGTCGGGGGGAACATAAAAACTATAAAACTCGCAGTGCAATGGGAAAGCATTTTATTGGGAAAAGTGTATTCGTTTAAGATAATAAAAATCCGCTGGAACTTGATTAATTTCATTTGTATTTATTTTTGGCAGTGATTTTGCAAATAAAAGATTAGGCCGGATTGTTGTAAGCCTACAGTTGCATTGTCGGGGGCGGTTGAAAGCCTTTGAGGATTATTAATTAATTTCAGGGCCTTAAAAAAGTTGCTCAATTATAATTCCACGAATTTGGACGATTTGTCATCAATTATTAATATTGCAATTACATTTAGATTGACTCTTTTTAATTAAATCTAATTGAATCAAAAGAAACGTTTGAAAGTTTGAAAAAAACGTTTTGCATTCGCGAAAGCGTCCAATTTTAAAACTGCGCTCCCGGCGGCTCAATTTGAATTTCTGCGTGTAATTGCAATTTTGAGAGATTTTGGAGATACAATTTGACCTTTGACCTGACGCAGATTGACATCTTGACCTCTTCTTGTAAGGCACAAGCCTTTCATCATTGTCACAATAAAAATTGTAAGTTTAAAGTTGAAGTAGTACGAGTAGTAGTCTTAATTTTTTTTAGAATTCCTAATGCGTCATTTTTCTAGACATGGTTAATTCCTCCAGGTCCATTTGTCTAAAATAAATCAATTTTTTTATTGTCCACAGGTTTGCCGAATTGCTACTTAAATAGTAGATGTATTTTTATCAATAATTGGCGAAGAAATTAACGAGAGGTACGTAATTTATCAGATGATACATATTTAAAACATGTCTGATTTGTACATTTGTAATTAATTGTTCCATTTTTCTATTTCAAAGTCATTGTCAATATTGCCAATTTGATTTGTATTGTCCCATCCCAGCTAAAATTGCATACAACACTTTAATAGCCCATCTAAAATCTAGATTACAATTTACAATTACATGAAATTTAGGTATTTCCAATTGACCTTCAATCCCCTCCATTATATTTCTTTGTTTGACCTTTGTGAGGTACAACTCATTCCTCTAATATTTATCTAAACAAGCTCCAAATTATCTATCTCATAAAATTATATCATTCATAACATGGCCTGAGTAATGTTGATCCCCTCAACCAGTTAAATTCATGAGAATTCATGTATTAATTAGCTGTTGACAAATATTATTCAATTCAATACTCATCTATACAGTCTAAATTGACATCAGAATGACAAATGCAGTACTTTCCTTAGTACGCAAATCATTTTAATTTAAAATTCAACAAAATCTTATTTTTTTCAACCTTTCAAAAAATGAGATTCAAATTAACATTGAATTTCATATGAATTTAGTAATTTAATGAGAGGTAATGAGCCATTGGAAGAACCCAGAACCCCATGCTAAACTCAAATTAAAAGTAGGTATATTATAGGTACTTTTCCGATCCCTTTCAAAGCCTTTTAATTTGAATATGAATAGATCGGGGATAAGAGATAATTCTTATCTCAATCTCAATCTTCCAAAAACACATTACATTCCTGGAATGCTTCAAATTACAAGTAAAAATCTGAGTATGAGTATTTAAAACGTATTTAAAAACTAGTGCATATTGAATTAAAACTTAAAACTTAAAGGTAAATGTAAAAGTGTACTTTTAGGTATTAGAATCTACATAAAAGTCATATCTTAAGTTGAGGTCTGAGGATTCTGATTAGTACGCGGGTACATATCGACGTATTAGAATGTATTTCAAGGCTTCATGGCTAGAAAACAAATGACCCCTTATCTGAATACGAGCATAGGATTCCTTTATTCGTTTCTCATTCTTCCCTCAACCCCATTCAAATGCATTTTGCGACTTTTACAAAAACCCCTAATCTGAATCTTTTGTCTCCGTCAGTTTGCTGGACTCCGCAGCCTTCCCCCCATTTGAAAGCGTCCTCCTCCTCCAGTCTCAGTTGGACAGCCGACTTTGCATCTCCCTTCAGCCTCCATTCAGCCATTCCTCCGTTCTTTCTCGTCGTAAAACCCCGAATCTCGAACATTCGCACTCTGTCAAGTCTCAAATCGCATCTAAATTCTCCAAAGTGAATCATTTTCAATCTCTCCAACTCTTGCCAAGCAAAAATTACATCATCTCCGAACTCCCCGAGCCCCGCTTGTGTGTCCTCCTCAACATCTCTTGCAATGTGGGAGCAACGTGGAGACTTTGAGGAGTTTCCCAGTCCTCGTCATCCTCCTCCTCCGCTTGGAAAACTCTACGAGTCAGACTCTGACTCTGATTTCTCACATGAGCAGCGTACAGGAGGGTTAGGAGCAGCTACAACAGTACAGAGTAGGAGTCCAACTGCGCCTACTGGGACCTATAAAGCTTCCCAAGTCGCTTACCTTGCCGTTCAGTTGATTTTACTCGCTCTCTCCCAACTGTGGTCAGCTCTACTTGGTTTATACAGTGTTCTAGCTCTACTCTTTCATTCATTTACCACCTCTACTACTTCCTCTTCAACTGCAACCACCACCACCACCAACAACATGACCATTCAAGTGTCCAGCTCAACTCGGAAGGAGGTAAAAGAAGAAAGGATTATTCTGGCTCAACCTGGAGAGATCCACTCATCCTCGCCACCGCCCCCGCTTCCACCACTCTCTCAATGCCCCATTGAAGAGCAAGAACATTCTTCAGATTCTGATTCCATTGCAAATTCATCAGATGTTGACAATGAAGACCTTAATTGCTTTTCAACTGGAGGATCTGATGATGGTGGATATGAGGGGGATAGGCGTGAGTCAAAGGGTCCACAACACTTTGTTGAATCAAATGGGCTTGGGAAAGTATTTCGAAGGGATTCTGATACTTCGGATTATATTTCATCAGATGGTGGGGGTTCCCCTGATGAGGAAGTACATCCAGAAGTGACCAAGAAAATTATAGATCAAGTTCAATCAATGTTCTCTGATGAACATCTTGCAAAGGATGGATTCCTCCTTAAACATGTACGGCGACGCTCAGATGGGTTTGTATCACTTAAGCTTGTAGCTGGCCTACGGAAAGTTAAACAAATTTCCCGTGAATTCAATGTCATCCTGAATGCCCTTCAAAGTTCAGCAGCTGAGACCGTTGAGGTTAACCCTGAAGGGACTAAAGTCCGGAGGATTGCTCCACTTACACCTTACCTTCGTACCCTACCTACCTCCTCACAGAATAAAGAGAATTCAACCTCTGGAAAGGCTAATCAAGGAGAGAATGAGAGGTAAGAAATTTTTTATCTAATCAAGGTCACTCTATACTCTTTTCAAGTATTTTTTAAAACGTTTTTGGGTCCTTAGCCCTACCCTTGAACCTTTGATTAATTTTTAAATCCATTTTAACATTTTTTTATTCCTTTTTTTCAATAGAAATGCTCGGAGAAGGGGAGGCTCACTACCAATGGTCCACCAGAATGGATATATGAATGGCCCAATGAATGTATCACCAACCTCTGTAGGAAATGGACATTTTTTCGGGGGTGCGAGACCAAAATCAAACTCTTACTCGGCTGGACATCCTCTTAATAATTTTTATTCACCTCCTACGGGGGGAAATAATTGGGGAGGAGTCGGAGGAAGGAAGAATTCAAGCCCAAATGTTGGATCCTATTCAAATCGAAACTCATTTAGTGGCCCATCTACTACACAGCAGCAAAAATGCCCCAAAGTTCAGACTGATGAGTAAGTCTTTATTTAAATTACAATCAAACTAATCTCTCTCTCATTATGCAAATTTTAATATTTTTTCTCCATTTTTCCCCCAGAAATAATGCAAATTCCGTTCGACGACGTGGAGGATCCCTTCCAATTGCACGTCCAATCTCTGGCCATTACGGCGGACCTGGCTCTCCACCCTCTTCTAACCTTCAAACTATTTCCTCAACGACCAAAATCCAATTCATATTGCGAAGGATCCCCTGGTAGCTCATCTGGGACAAGTGTTTGGCTTGCAAAAAGGATGGCTGCTGGCCGTTGTTCTGATGGTGCCCTAAGTTTCTCATCTGGAGGGACCATTCTTCGACAACCTCGTGGCCCTGATGGTACAAAAGGGTTTAACGCAGGATATCGCGAGCTCATCCTTAAGGAAAAATCCACCCTTGGCTCATCCTCTTCAGTGGGAGCTTAATTTATTTTTTTATATCCTATAACTTCGAGTTAGTCATAATTAAATTAAAATACGAAAATGTATATATTGTAAATACGATATAGGAGTTCAGGATCAGGTTCAGGTTTTGTTGGTTCATTATTCATTCACCTTTATTCAATTTACCTTTATCAAATGTTCCTTTTTTAAAAGGTTTATCTTATCAATTTGCCCTTTATTTCCCCTTACCTGTATAATACTATTGACCACTCTTCAACAAGCAAGCAGTCGAGGTGGTAGCCAAATATTTATTGAACAAGGGCAGTCATATATATAGCTATCTATAATTTATAATTTATCTCTATTTTATTTACATATACTTAATCTTGGTCACTCTTCATCTACATACATATATATTTATACTAGATCGTTTTGCATTATGATCCTTATATTTATACCCTACCTATTTAGCTCTCTTTTTTTATACCTATATCTTTACATCTACTACTACTTCATAATTGCCATCACATATAGGTACTATATATCGTAGTAGTGCTACTATTGTCTCATATAAGACTTGGAGAATTTGCTCCTAAATATATTAATTAATTACACTTATGTCTATACCTATATATAATTATTAAGTTTATATGATACTACAAATTAGTACTTACTTTTAACCAGCAGCAGCAATGTTTAATATATATTGTATTAATTTGTATATAATTGAATTTAGGGGGGATTTATCCAGAAGCTTATTAAGAATTTAAATCCTATATCTTCTTTACTAAAATATTGTAATTTACAGATACCTATATAAATAATTTATTATATTTCAAAGGGGTGTGTGCCACCGACATACCTTCGTGATATATCAATCTAGTAATAATCCTAATTAATTTAAATAAAAAATTGTAAAAAAATGTGCATATTTAGCTGAAATTCAGAGGAATATTTTGAAAAAAGATGTACTATATAATATATATTATTATTGTAATATTTGTATTAATCAAGTTGGGAAGTCGAGCAAGTGTTTAGAAGGAGAATAAACATGTTTTGTTTTGGGGAGATGGAAAAAAACTTAAAAGTGATTTAGAAGTCCGAGAGTTTATTTTAAATTAATTTATAGGTAGATTTATTGCTAAATAGCTTAATTAAGCATTTAAATATATTAATAGGTTCCAAAGGCGATCTTAAAATATATTTACCATTTTTTTGCATCAATTAAATTAGCTAAGAATTTTTTTGTGCGTGAAAGTTATTGATCGGCAGCTCAAAGTCAGTTCAATCAAATGACTAATCATGAATTGAAGGTATTACTTAAGCCTTTTGAGTCGAGAGAGAGACTCGGCTTTGTTCATTGCCCTTTCCGAAGGCGGCTACACGGATTGATTGACTTGAGATTTACCATTAGAGAATTTCAAGGGGATTACCATCAGCTCTAGAGTATTAAAATGGATTTAAATTTATATTAGGTAGTAGTAGGATGTGTTTAGGTAATAATAGGTAGCTATTGTGCATGTAGTAATAGTAGAATTGCATGCAAATTGCAAGCCTATGCGGATATATTTGAAAGGGAATTTAATTCAGTGATTGGAAGGACGTACCTCTCTCTGGGTCACCAGTTCCTACATACACTATACCTATAATATCGTACTTGACGAGTAAAAGTAATAGGAATTCAATTAATACAACCATTTGGCAAATTTACTAGCTATGTGTGTGTGTGTTGAAGCTGCAGGCAGGCAGGGCTCCATTTAAGAAGGTGTTTCAATGTCATTTCCGTTTCTCTTCCCTTTTCATGAGGTCCCCTCTGAACTTAATTTGCATATAATACAATACTATAATAGTACTATATAGGCATTGAATTACATAATGGAATGTTTACGTGATTTTTTAGTCCTACTTTTAAATAAATATATAATATTTATAAATATAATATGTATTTGCGGGCATACAGATCTGTAATATTATTAAGATTCTATCCAGGTACATTCTCAATTTCTCATATACGGATATTGTAGTTAACGAGCACATTTGTCATATACGAGTATGTAATAAAAAAGGCTTGGCTTACATAGATCCTTATCCTGTAATTCCTATATTGCCTGAATACAATATATCCGGAGTAATTGTATTAGGTTTCTCAAACTAATCCTAAGGATAAATCAAATCGTGAGTATATCCGTATACAGAGTACAGACTGTAGTACCTACCTAGTATTAGTACCTACCTAGTATTAATATACTGGAGATATTGAACTTTATCGAGTAGGATTTAACATTGAAATGGGGCTGAACTTGAGCTGCAGAAAGTTTAAAAAGTAAATTAAGGTGGAGGAAATCTTTAACTTGTAGTAATTAATTACTTGCAATAAATACGGCAATGAAAGAGTTTGAGTCGGATAGACTTTTCTGAGATTACATAAGGACAACAAAAAATATTCAAGTTCAAAACTTTTCCTATATTCGTCGTAATACAAGCCAGGTTAGGAATTTTGGAAATCAACGCATGAATCAAATTTATATTTATACAATAATCCATAATTGGTGAAGTTGATAACCCTTTGGTTTGGATCTACTATAGATAAATATGGAATATGATTATGGATGATATATGTAATATAAGATAGATGATGGATCTGGATTCCTGGAATTCCCCCTTCATATGGCTTGCTTAATTAATCCTAATAAGGAAATCTTTATGCTTACATATATATCCAATATAATATATGTATTATATAATTTATTATTTATTATTATTTTTTTGGGAGCTGGAGGAAGAATCTTTGAGATTTGGAATCATTTGGTATACGTATTGTATTACATATACTGTATAATTAAAAGAGTTAAAAATAGAATCTGAATCTGATCTACTTAAATTGGATAAGATTTAAGTAGGTATATTGCTCAATATATAAGTAGATCGAGTACAGTATTAATTGCTGTACAATTTCGATAAATTTATGAAACAGTGAATTCTTTATACTCCATTGATCCATCATCCTCATCCTCTGGAGACTCTGTATCGGGCGGTCTGTATTCAATGTATCAATATTATGAAAAAAGGATCCTTAATCTTTTATTATCTGTTACATTTAAGAGTAGGATTAAGCAATTGATTTCTTGTTGATTCTCTTGTTTTCCCCCTCGACTCTGTTTTGATCTGCTGGAAGACTGGAAATTTTTGGTAATATTCCTCTGAAGAGATCATCTTTACGTCAAAGTCCAATGTCAGCCTAGATTTCAAGAAAGTATAAAAAGAAGCTCCCCGAATACGACCCTTTCATTAAAATCCTTAAATCCTCATTGAAAGCATTATTAAAATCTTTACAAAATGAAGTACACAATCGCTATCCTCCTCCTCATCTCCCTTGCCGCCGTAAGTTGTACCTAAAAATACTCTTTTAATCTTTTTACTGAACCATTTCAATTAATTCAATTTAATTAATTAAATCTTCTTTTCAATTGCAGGTCATTTTGGCATCCCCAACTGAATCTCGGTCAGAATCTGGGTCTGCCGAGAAGGCTGGAGAAACTGAACCCGCTGAACCCGCTTCTGAAGACACTGCTGAGGCTACCACAGAGGCTGCTCCGGAAGAACCACCAACAACAGAAGCAGCCCCTGAAACAACAGCTCCTCCTCCTCCAGAGCCTGAAACAACGGAGGCAGCTCCCGAGCCCACAGAACCCGCCGAAACAACAGCAGCCGCCCCAGAAGAGCCGGCCGAAACAACCGCCGCCGCTGCTCCTGCTGAATAAATTACATCTTTCTCACGCAATTCTTTGATATTATATAGTTTTATTATAATTGCAATTAAATCCTTTTATTTATTTATTAAGTAATTTTGTTAATTGGTTAAATACATTTGCTAATCGCTGAACTCGAATTCAAGAATTAATAAAGCAATGAATTTTAAATTCAATCGCTCTTCGCCCCGAATTGAGCAGATTTTGGAAAGGCTGCGAAGAAATGTGGGAAATTATTTCTAATCGAATCATTTTTGGACTCCCATAATTTTAGTTTGCAAGTTAGACAATAGATAGAGGGCACGAAATATTTACATTTTAAAGTGTACGGAGCAACATATAGTGGTTTATAAATGAAAAATAAATGAAAAATAGATAAAAATAAAATATATTTACCCGTAAAAATGGTATTTATTATAGGGAAAATATGCTTAAAACTTCATTTTTCTGATGTAGACACCTTCCTGCCACTTTAACCGGCCGAAGTCATCATGGCATGATTGCCCACCACCAGAGGTCCTTCCATGTCTGATGTAGACACCTTCCTGCCACTTTAACCGGCCGATTACATCATGGCATGATTGCCCACCACCAGAGGTCCTTCCATGCCAGAGATGAAGTTGGCACCCCCCGCCATCTGGTAGCTTTATTAGAGTTAATTATAATTAAATTAATAATATTAGAAAACTGCTGTACTCAAATTGTCAAATAAAATTAAATAAAAAAATTTTATACAAGAAACTGGATAGCTTCCATCACCGACAATGCAATGCAGTTTATGGTCATTCCTCAAAGGCTTAAGGTCAAGGAAGTCCATCCAATGAACCTTAATTAAGTAATTAATGAAATAATTAATCAAAAAAAATAATTGGTATTTGCAAAATTAACCTGTGCAAAGATTTAATTGAAATGTAAAAGATTTTCCAAAAATTTTCAAACCACTTTTGAGGTCAAGGGCAGCTACAAAACCGGAAAAAAGGTTAATTAGGTGATTAGTTTAAGGTCGAGTCTGTGAGTTTTTTGCAAATTACGTGGTACTGCTCGCCCTTAGATTGGACAAACCACAAATCCTAGGGACTTGTGGATAGTGTCAAAAAATAGATCACATATTCCCACGGCCTCATTTTATGTTTCATGAATTTACCATGATCGGGTCATCATCAGTTGACACCAGGGGCCTTATTATGAGCTATGGATAATTTTAGGGATAAGTTATCCCAATTGGGATAGGACTTACCCCCCTCTTATCCCCGAGAAAAATCTGGTATTATGAGAATTTTGGGATAAGGATGGGATAAGTTATCCCAATTTTTACCCCAATTTTGGCCGCGAAAGCAAAATCTTGAAAATGTGCTCTTATATTTAATTAATTACGTAAGTATTAAAAATATTTTAAAATAATTTAGTGACTTTTTCAGCAAAAGGAATGTCTAATCTTGACGAGAAGCTCAATTTTAGGCCAATTTGGAATGTTTAATGAGCTATAAATAAGCATCAGAAAAGTCCTTATTTTTCCGTATGAGTTAAGACCTAGTGTATAGGTAATTCCGTTGCAATCCTTTAAAAATTCATTCGAATCCAGTGAAAAATAGTCAAAACTTTAATTAAATTAATTAATTGTTATGTTAAATGGTTCCAAAACCTGGATCAAGTGGACGAAGAATTGGAAGCCCGAGGAAATTAAAACACTAATTGATATTTACGAAAAAATTACAACAAATTTACGGGCAAATTCTCCGCAAGTTTGTCCAAAGAAAAGAAAGACGCAATTTGGGCGATTATAGCCCCAAATTAAATTAAATATTTTAATTTACTAATCCTAAGTTAAAGAATTATTTAATTTATAATTTCAACCATCCTTATAATTGTATTTTGCCATAAACCTTATATCTCTATATGTATGAAGAATCACACTTTTAAAACACGATTTTTAAACTTTTTAAAAAATATAATTACAATGCCCAATACCTACAAGGACTTGCTCGTTGAAAAAAATTAAAATACGCGGCCATTTTAAAGGATTTAATTAAGTTAATTAAATTTTAAAGATAAACTTTCGCCTTATCCCTTGAGTTACCCCTGCTCTTTGGTCCGGGGATATTTACCCCTGATTTTATCCCAAAAGTTACCTATACCCCTAGCTCATAATACCGAC
>JAAZTK010002672.1:0-10725 GCA_036507255.1 Megalothorax incertus | reverse complement strand
TGTCAATTTAATATGTACTATCTTCCCAATGTCCTCATATTTTTAATTGGCAAGTTCAAAACAAAATAAAAAACACCCACAAAATTCTTTTTTAATTTACAAATTGAAAGTCAAAATTAAATCTGCTCCAAATGCTCCAGAATTTAGTGTTTCACGCTATATGACAAAAAAATAACGTCGCGTCACGTTTTTTTGATTATTTTAGTTTTGCATTTTATTTTTCTGACTCAGGATCAATTATACATAGCTTGCATTGTTCGTAACTTCGTATAGGTATTATAATGATATATTGAACAAAAAACTCTTATTGGTTAATTTCTCGTCAATACCATATTTATAGCTTTATTAAAGAATTCCTCGGTCTTCTTTTGAGCCGTCCAACCCTAGAAAAAATAGGAAAAATATTGTTCATTTGATCAATTTTTAATTTTTGTATAAAATAGCCTCAAATTTTGAAATTACATTGACGAATCATGATCAATTAAATATTAATTATTATAAATAATGAATTATGTGTCATGTACAGTGTATTGTAGCTACTAACTTTAAAAGTTTTTATGTATACGTATTTCATTTCTGATATTCTGATTCTTCAGATTTAAATTATTAATACTTGATATCAAATAAAATTGATTATTGCATACAATTTATTACAAAATGTGTAAAAATGTTTAGTTATTTAATTTCCACATTGATATTGGCCATCTCCAGCTCCAATAGAAGAGGGGCAGAGTTCTCGGACTTTCTCTGAGCCTTCTTTCCCATTCAAATTGCAATTGTTCATCATGTCCGTGACCTCCCCTGGGCAGCAATATGCCATCGGCGTGCAAAGATCTTTTGGGAAATCCCATTTGAAGATTGATCCATCTTGACATGAGCTTAGGATGTAGTCCGAGCATGGGGAGAACCGTACTCGTGTCACTTCAGAGCTATGGACGCTTCCAACTCTAAGGAGGTTCCCCTCACGGTATGCCCAAAGCTAAAAGTCCAAATATATTAAATTTCTATCTTTTGCTTGAATATCCCCCACCTTGACTTGTCGGTCACCTCCAGCAGTTACGACATATTGCCCATCAGGGGAAATGTCAAGAGAATGCACCGGATCTGATTCAGAAGCGCTAATCTCGCGAATGCTAGATCCGTCAAATACTTCGAAATAGCATAGTTTGTGATTATGGGTGACCCCAAGAATCTGACAAGATCAAAATATTTAAAATGTGCTTGAAATAACTCAAATAACGCACCTGGCAGTTTGAAGGATGCCATGCAACATCGAGAAAGAGCGTATCTTGAAGGATGAGCACTTTCCGGATAAATGATCCCAAATCCCAGATAATAATTGACCCATCCCCGGAGGAGCTTGCCACTTGAGAATTGTCACTTTTCATTCGAAGGCCTGTAATTGGTCCACGATGCTCCTTCATAATTGCTATTGGGGTAAATTGCTGAGGGCAAAGGCTCCAGACCCGGACCTAAAAATAAAGAATTTTAAACACCTAAAAATATGAGAAATTTTCATGTACTTGTCCTTCATCTCCACCAGTGATGAGTCTTTTATCGTCACTTGATATAGCAAGGGCAGAGACACCCCTTAAATGAGCATGATTAATCAGCCAGAGAGCAGTTCCAGATTGTGGAGTGAAAGCACGGACATGCGAATCCGTCCACCCTTGATAAATTAATATTTGTGTTAATGAAATACCTCTAAATAAATTAAGTAATTACCGCTAATAATGGATCTCCCATCATTGCTAAAGATGACCGCTTGACAGGTCATATTAGCTACGTGAATCCTTACAATTTCTCTCGAATTCATGGCATTCCAGATCCTCACATCCTCAAAATTCCCCGAGGCAAACACCTTTTATAATTTAAATATATTCAAATGCCTAATTAGAAATCATTCATTTTATTTTTTATAATATTCAAACCTGAGAGAAATCCCGAGGGAATGCAATATCATTGACCACTGTATTATGAGCCGATGAGACCATTTTTGCTGAATCGAGAGAACCCAATTTTGTTATATAAATCTCATTTTGCGTAGTCCCAATATAAGCGCTTTCTCCACATGCTAGAATGGATGTAATTTTTCCACCGATTCTTAGCATTTCTCCATATTCTACAAAAGCTTCCGTGGGAGTTGGAGGAGTGGCCGGAGTACATGCACAAATCAATTTGCATTGAACTACTACTCCACATCCGGTTCCAATGAGGAAATCTCCACCCTTGAGGATTTTCAAGGCTGTAATTCCACCTTTATATAGATGCAAATTCCTTCCCTTCTCACATTTCTTGGGCTTTCGGGTCACGAGGCAAGATAGAGCAGGCGTTTCGCTCAGAGCTCGATTCTCCCCACAAGTTGGCAGATTTAACTTGATTTTAATAGCGTCTCCAGTCCCAGCTAAAGATATTATTTGTATAGCTTACATAAATTGATGATAAATCATGAACTTACTTCCACAATAAGCATATTGATCATTTGGCTCAATTTGGATTGTCAATATATCTCTCTTGGTCTTTCTCAGATTGGCCTTTTCATATCGGAGGCGATTTGAACAAGTGTCCAGAATCCAAACGCCGAGATAATCATCTCCTCCTACGACCCTTTAAAAATTACATATGAATTTATCAAGGTTTATTGTCCATGATTTGATATAGCATTACCAGGCGTCATTTCTATTGTTTGTAGCGACACATGTTCGTGGGATTCCACTAACACCCGTTGAAGTCTTGCCTCCTATTCAATTAAAACATTATTTTTAAACAATTGAGTAGGAATTCATTAACTCTGGCTCACCGGAAATAACTTGACACTTTTCCGTGTCAAAAACGCAGAGATGTCCATCATCCAAATTCCCAACACTCATCAAATACTTTCCATCAGGCGAAAATGAGAGGGAACTTACTCGTGTCAAATGAGTGTCATATTGAGCCAGTTTGCAACCAGTTGAATTGTCCCAGATGATAACATTGGCCTTGGGAGATGGTAGTAAAATAATATAAGCTGGAGAATTTAATATTTGGGCTAATTACTGAAAATACCTTAAAGCCCATATAGTTTAGCTGGCCAGATGCGATGAACCGTCCACAAGGGTCGACATCAATGCAAGTTATTTTATTTCCGTGGCCAATCATAAAGTTCTGAACTCCTCCCCAAGGATTGGTCTTGACAATGTTTGACCCAATGACATAAATAAGGCTCTGGCCAAACCTGTCGGTGTGAAGTCCATTTCGCACTTTTCCCTCATATCCGATTGTAGCCTGGAAGAGAATGCGAATTACAGAATTCGTAAATTATCTTTTAGCCCATTAATTTAAATTATTATTACCAATAGGGGCAAGTTAGGAACATTGCATTCTGAGGACGAGTTCATTTCTAGCTGATTGAAAAAAGAATGCTCTCCGCTTTCTCCAAATGCCTATCTTCGGTAATCTTGCCGTATGCGTTTAGCTATAATAATTATCGTATATTCACAATTGTTGATTCATTTATATCCTACATTTGTTATGTCTATAATTTGAATCGACTCTATGAACTAGGAAACAAGGATTGATCGATTAATTTTAGCTAAGGAGTAAGCTATGGCTGGATATCCATGCTCTATTATCCAGATTTCATTATACACGCATCAGCATGTTATGCTGATATTGGCTACCCGGGGTAGCCTACTAATGGAGGTGGAATATAAAGGTGTTTAAAAGAGGTTTATATTTATGAATTTCATTTAATTAGTATACCTATACCTCATAAATATCTCATTCGCGTCCAATATGTGAAAAAAAAACTTTTAAGATGTATTTTATATTTATTAGAATTAGAATTAGCAAATATATCTTAGATTTATTTATTGTCTATTACGATTATATGTATAAATAGTATTAATCCTAAGTATAAATTACAATATAAAGTACAATAGGCTTACAATCAAACGTATTAGGTATTACTATTTAGTATTTAATGAACCAAAATCGTTTGTTGCTCTTTGTTGTGGGAAATCAGGATAGGAGATATGTAGCTTGTATAGATTAGTACCCTACTATTGCACATGTTAAATTAATAATAGTCTTTATTAGATTCATCCTCTATATAATATTAATTAGATTATAATCACCCATCATTGATTAATAAATACATACTACATATATAATTATCTTTTTAATCGCAAGTATCTTATCCTTAGATTATGCTACAGGTACTGGTAGGATAATTTCGCAGCCGTTCTTTTACGATGCTATATATTTCACACAAGTGCATTATTTCAAGTATCACAGATTTGTGTATTTAATTGGCACATAATTACAAATAATCCGTGTTCAGGATTTCAGGTAATATTTGGAATGACTAATGAATTATGATTAAGTATCGATAATCTTAATTAAATATGTAATATTCAAATAAGTACACTCCCTATTATAGTCTTATTTATTTAAAAACATTCCATTAATTAGTTATCAACTTAAATGTTCGGAAGGAGATATGCCATATAAGGATTTCAAGCATAATCTAGGAAATCTCTAGATTCTTATTGATTCAAATTAGATATATCTTTACGAATACTGACATAATTTATCCTAATATTTCTTAAAGAAAGTCGTAATTAAACCTTTGAATCCTAATCAATAGTATTAGGTACAATACAAGTATAAAGGTACACAACTTTGGAAATCTTTATGTAAATGCATTATTTGAATAGGAAAAACCCGGGTTAAAAACACCCATTTTTCTCCTCCTCCTTGTACTTCTCCCATGAGCTCCTTCGGTCCCGTCTCCCAGCACCCTTAATCCCCTATCATCCTCATCTTGACTAGCACTTTGTGGCCTATTAAGCTTGTCATGCACAGCATCAAGAGCCCGAATAAAATCTCCCAAAGTAGCACTCTCTAATTGTTCCATTACTGAGTTATTAAGCCTTCTCATCCCTGGTTCAACTCTTTTCCTCCTCTGCGATGGCTTGATCCTACTATGGATATTATGGGGGATATCTGCCTCATCTTCAGAGGATAGTCTCAGGGCAGAATCCTCCGAGTAATGGGAACCCTTAGCAGAAGCCAGGCTTATTTTACCCGACCTACTCTTTATATTTTGATTCATCCAATGGTGCACTTTACCCTCCGACACAATTTGCTCAAGATCTGAAGACTCCTCCGAAATTCTGCGAATTCTTTTGTCTTCGTCCTCTGAATGAGAAGCGGAGTTGGAAAAATGGCTAGCTCTATCTGGTATAAGAAATTTTGGGTCAACTTTGTTATCCCAAAGATGGTCTTGGAGAAAGTGTCCTCTACTATGGCCTGAAATCCGATGATGCTCATCCCTTGAGATCTTCCGCTCTCTTGAATGATTTCTACTCGATGGTCTTGTACTACCCCTTCCGGATGTTCTTGATGCTCGAGAAACCTTCCGGCTAAATGATTAAATTGGATTCATGTTAAATTCATTTTACATTTACCAATATGTTATTACCTCCTCCTTTCTCCAGTACTTTTAACAATCTCTGAATTTTTACTCCCAGCTGAAATCTTCCGCACAACTACATGAACTTTCTCCATAATGGAATTTGACATTACCCCATCTTTGCTATTGGGATGTACAATGACTTGCTCTAGGTTAGTAAGGCACCTATCCTCATTGACGAGTTCCAGCTCCTCTGGAGTTTCTTCCGGAATATTCTCAACTTCAAGCTCCTCGTCTGTTTCACTTAATTCAAGCAGATATGGGAGTGGTGCAGCTTCGTCTCCTAATGAAATTGAATCGTAAAAATAAAATGCCCCAATAATTATTCTATAATTTCAAACCGATGTCCGAAGCGTCATCCCCAGTATCATCCTCGATATCTCTAGCGACATCTTGGACATCATGAAGCAGATTCCCCTGATTAAGTGATACGTGCCATTTTTATGAGAAAGTCTTTTTGGTCAACCCCCCTCGACTTTGCCATCTCAAAAGTTTTTTCTTTGTCAATTCGGAGTAAAACAGTGTCAGAGAATCGTCTCATCTTTTTGTAGCAGTTTGCGTCATCACAATTATAAGATTTTTGAAAATCTGGATCATCTTCGTAATTGTTCTTATTGCATAGATCGGGTTCGCTAAAAAACAAGTCGCCTTTCCAGGTCTTTTGAAGAAGTAGAGTGTCATGATCTGAATGAACCCCATCTTTAATTCCCATCTCATTATAGATTGGCTGGATTTTCATCATATAAAGTTCATTCACAACTCTTCGCATATATTCTACGTCTGAAATTTAAAAAATGTTATGTATTAATAGGCGTTCAGGGCGATAAATGATTATGTGTGTTTAATTAATTACCTTTTGATAACTTTTCATTCCTTTTTGTCCTCCTCTTGATCTTTTTCAGCCTCATCTTGATTATATTTGCTATATACTTGTGTGTTATCCCCTTTGTAATGAATCCTGGAATGTGTTGTAAACGTCAAAAACTGATTTATTGTTTAATATGAAAAATTTTACCCAATATCATAAAGACATATCCTAGACCAAATACAACCCAAATTATTATCATAAGGCGATAGAATACAAGCCATGTTGATTCTTCTCCAACCTAAAATGATGAATGGTTGCCATTAAAAAGAGGATTGGTAAATTATGGGTTTGTTATTTTTTACGCCAGCAACAAAGTCTCCAAATCCGATAGTAGTGAGAGTTATAAATGCGAAATAGATAGAGTCAAGATAGCTCCATTCCTTAATAGAAATAGATGAAATAGATTTATCAATATTCTATCATTCTATCAGTATATTGATTATTGAAATGCCTAATAGTAATTACCTCAATTAAGACGAAAAATGCTGCAGGAACTATGATAAATATGAGAAGTCCAGGAACGAGGTAGTACATAATCTCTAGAAATAAATCCCATCTCCTGTGTTTTTCATCCTTTGATCTCTTGTGATCTCTTTTTAACTTCCTTCCAAAAAACTCTCCCATTTTTGCGAGAAGCAGACCATTTACAGGGATTCCTATTAAAGCATAAAGCATGCATATTGATCTTCCCCAGAATGTCGAAGGGGCGATATGACCATATCCTGAGGAATATAAAAAGTTATATTTTACCCTGACCTTTCAATATCTATGTAAAAAGACCTATTGTGGTAATTACGGTGAAGGAGAACACAACCGAATTGTAAAAGTTCCATTTGGAATGAAGGGTTTCATTTAGATCGCCGAGAAGGTCCGTTCCGCAATGCTGGATATCAAAAGTTATGGCATTAAAGGTTGAATCTGTATTCTATACAGTGCTTCTTATGATATTTAACAAAATACCTCTGATATCCGATTAATTATCCCCTCTTTTGCTTGATAAATCGCTTGTATAATCGTCTCATTTGTATCGCTTGCATAAAATTCTCTATCCAAATAAATTAGCGTTCCTGAAATTTAAGAAGAGTTTTTGTATAATTTACATAAGACTTAATTAAGATATCCAACTAATTAATTCTTGGGATGGGGCTGAATAGGTAGTTTTGTTCAAGGAATTTGATTCATTAGCATGTACGTATTGATAGTACAAAGATTGCATTGCATACCTAGGTACTCTATCCGTACTTTAATTAATGAGACCGTGAAAAATTGCCAAAATAAACAAGGTTAATTCTAAGTACGTACTCTAGATTCTAGAATGGATTAATAGATGATTAGTTAAATTTTGAAGTGTACAACCAACAATGCAATATCAGATTTTTTTAGACGACCATCCCCATCGTAAAAGCTTAATTGATAACGCATTTTATAAGTACTACCTACGTATAGGTTTACATAACTTTATATAACAATTAGGATTAAGGATAAGTTCCCGTCGGGAACTTCCCGATATTCCTGTATAGTCTATGATTACTATGATGCTTATATCTATACATATTTTGCATAAGGAACCATTGTACAGATTACAGATTATTCTAATACGGATATTACAATTGATTATCGGAAAAGACTTGTAGCTCTCCCAATTCTCACCCCTTTATGTAAATATGCAAATTCTAAGATTTCAAAGCGGAGATGCATATATCGTAATACAACTTCTCTGTAAAACTAATCCTAAATGAAAGGCTACATAATAAATAAGATACGTTATTCCAATGCAATGTGCAAATCTAGTTGGTATTTTTCCTTTTGAGTTCAACGTCAAGTGCATATGCAAACTAATTTCTCAGATCAAATCTTTGGAATGAACTTTCCTCTAATCCTAACTATCTTTATTATAGACAGGTTTGCCCATTGCATATTACAGAGGCCAACTAGTCAGTAAAATCTCAAATTGAGTTACTTAATTTGAGTATTCCGAACAAATGTTATAAAACAAATGGATGATATTTATGTAAATTGCTAATTCAATGCATGCATGCATCCGCATAATTTGCTATATTTAAAAGTAAAAGTATATGTACTATAGGGGCCCTAATTTGATCGGGCCCTTGCAATTTCGGATTGCTACACTTATCCTTATTTTCTGTTTCAGTGGACATCATAAAGCAGACGCACAATGATCAATGAATAATCCCACCCCCCATTAATTATGGTTACTCATAGTCATATGTAATTTAATCATGTAGGTACAGGTAACTTTTTATCAGATATTATAAATTATAATTTATCCATTCAGGAAATAAAAATTTTAGGGGAAAGGTGCTTACTTTGTGCGTCTTTCCTCAGATTAATAATTTCCTCGTTCTGATCCATGTCATTTTGATACCTGCCAATAAGAGGGAGAATTTTTATTCTTTAAGATTTTAAAATCAAACACTCTCACTCACTCAAGGTACATAAAGATGACCCCTCCTCCGAGGAGATAAAGGATAACTGATCCTGTCACAATTGTCCACTCTACTGAGGGCTTCATCCTCCTCCTCCTCCGTTTCGGGAGTTGTCACAAACGGAAACGTGCACACAATTATATTCTTTTTTTTATCAAAAATAATACTGTTGTAAAATTCTTGAGAATGGGCGATTGTTTACAAGTATAGCAGTAATATCTATTTGCGTCCATTCGAGGAGGTGGTCGTCGTAGTAAGAGGAGGAGGGTTGAGCGCTCATCCTTTGAGGCTACTCCAGGCTTACTAATTTTAATCAACTAGGCTAATTCCAAACTCGCGACTTAACAGTCAATCTGATTTCTCCATTCAGGAGCAAATTCAATGCTCTTCATTCAATTCAATTCATTATCTCTTTATTATTATCGTTTAGCATTGTTTATGTACATTATGAATTTGCCTTGTATAATAGATATAGATTACATGCATCTAATAAACCAATGCAAGCCAGTTATATCAGTTTAAACTACCTACTATATTTATTTATTTATTTGTACAATACATATTCCAACATTTTTAATTTCCCTATTCATCCTCAAACTCTTGTATTTTACTTTATTTAAAAATTCTATGCATTATATCATAATATGTAGTAGTGAAACAAGTAAATTACTAATGAAATCAATTTCAATACTTTGATAATGGAGAATTTGAATACCCACTCTAATTATAGCTTTGTAATACTATTACTGATCTTAGGATTAGATCAGTAAGTGATCTACTACTACTTTACATATACGAGTATAGCATGTAGTACAATAGTAGGGTATGTAACGGTTGTAACCTCAGGTATTTATCGGTTATCCTCAGGTAGGTGAGCACCGCTTTGAAAATTTGAAGTACTCAAGTAGTAGTTTTGATATAGGCTAAATAGGTATTTCAGGTCAATATCAAATCTCTCTAGATAAGATTAAAAAAATGGTTTGATTTACGATACCCGTGACATTGGGGATTATCGAGAATAAAAATGATTTATCTCACAGATATTGATATTTCCAATCGTCAGGTATGCAAATGCCAATAATAGTAATTTACCTACTAATGTAGTAGTATTCAATTAATGATCGTATTCAATCAATGCAAAATGAAAATTCTGTACTTTATATCATTCTCGTGTCGATTTACCCGTGCTAAAGCATTAAAATTTAAAGGTCATAGACTCATAATAGGCTTCAGTAGAACCTACTCATCCTCAGTATTATATTTTACTACTTTGGTAAATTCAGAAATTGAAGATCTGTGAAATTAGTAAGGTTGAAAAGGTGGAGCGATCATTATAGGTAGGGGCACTTTAAAGTAAAATATAAATGGTAAAGGGAGAATTTTTAGATTCATTGAAAGTTGATCCGAGGATGTCGACGCGATGAGATAAATATTAGTCTGATAAGATTCTGACTGATCAATACACGTGCTTAATTAGTTGATTATAGCATAATTAGTGAACCATCGCATAACAAATAAATGTAAGATTTCTCTCTAATCAAAATTCTTGTCAATCATTCAACAATTATTTAAATATTTCAAGTTTACGCAGACATCTCAACATGAATTGGATTGCAATTCTTTTTAAACCCCCATTAATTCATGAGCATTCAAATTTAATTTATGTCGAAAATTCATTTTAATAATTAATTATGGAGTAGTTTCGTTTGTGTATAATCATATGCTTAAAAAGCTTTTAATTCGCTGCCCAGATATTTCCTTCATATTGCATTATGATTACCTAATTCTTCAAGGTTTATATTGAAAATCAAGTTCAATATAATACAACTTCAATTGATAATGAATCAATATACCCTAAATTCCCGCATATTGCCCGCGGGCAATACAAAGAAAAAAGTGAATTTTTTCCAAAAATCAGGGGTGCGGGTAATACACGGGTGCGGGTAATACATGGG